>BMAO01038269.1:0-25443 GCA_019973975.1 Trichonephila clavata | reverse complement strand
CAAACATTCTCATTCATAACTTTTTGTTATAAACTGTTCACGCAGAACTCATTATAAAAGAGTAATAAAGCACACACATTATGGAAAAAGGATTTGAGTGGATTGGATATATAACCCAAAGAATGTTAATGAGAATGTTAGTATTCTTGTGGAAATTGCTTGCTATCTTATCAATTACTCAAAATTTTACCTACAGAAGCAAATTAAAGAACATGTTAATATGAAGAAAAAAATATATTGTTTATTAATACCAAAATTATTAAATATAACTCCTTTGAATGAAATTTAACCCCTGATTTTACGTAGCGAAACTTTCCCCCCTCATTTCTAAATTGCCACATTAGACCTATATGTGGAGCAAAAGTTCGATAGCCTGTGTATCACAGATTTAAGATCTTAAACCGTCGAATGGAGATATTTCTACGTATTGGAATTATTCGAAATTCAGAATTCTCGTATAATTTTGATTTATATTGGGAGAATGATATACTATCTCAACTGATGATCTCGTTTATGATCGTAATTCAACATAAAAAAGTATCCATAATTCATCAACCGTCAAAGTACACATATCCATGCATTCTGGTTTATGTTTCAGTAACGTATATGAAATGTGAACAGAAACAGTGTTGTATATGTAGTTTGTATATGTAATTTTCTTTTACTCGCACTTTTTATTTGAATACTCAGAATGGCGTCCGAAACGTGGTGTTTCTGCGTAGTGTAATATATTCCTGGTTTTAAAAAGTTGAAATGTACAACCAGGCTTTTGTGTCTAATTCGAAACAAATTATCTTAATAGGAAATTTGATGAATTGTGCTTTGAAATAGTTATTTATTGAATTTCACATAATTTGGACATCAAACACGATGTATAAAACGAATTATACATTTTATTCTAAAGTTCATTGTTTGATAATATATATATTTTTGTTGCTGAAACAAAATGAAATAAATGGGTTTTATTGAATAGAATGGGTTTGCCCCAACTTATAACATATTGACGGCATGAGCTTTACATGCTGTCAATTAAGTTGTCGGATCACTGGAATAGGGAAGCAACGCCCATATATACCATTTCATTAATAACATCGGAGGGGAATTTAAGGCAGCTACCTATCTACCAAGACTGTTTCAACCCTATCGGACTAAAGTTCCGAGATCGAGTTAGTCATTTTATTCGCTCCAGATCTTGATCCCCATGATATTCATTAATAATCCCAGCTTGGTGAAGTGGAAAAGAATTTATTAGAATGAATTTATATCCCCAGCAGTATATGGTGGGACATATAGAGCAAGTCTTAATAATTCACAATAGTCTTAAGTTTTTTTTCATGGAGCACATGCTGGCCAGCCGAGAGAGATTCCAGACCGAACCATCATTGAGCCTCCTCCATAACTGTCTTTCAAATGTTTAAATTCGCAGTACCTGTAACGTAGTTCTTTCGAGATCAGCAAGTGACCTAATAACTGTAAAGTAAGTAGAGACTAGTCTGAGAAGAATACAATAGCTCTTGGCTGTTTGGTCCGTGTTACGTGATTACTCAAGGAATCTTTTTCTATAAAATCTGATTGTGAAGACGTCTATACACATCGTAGCAGCAGATATTGTTGTCCCGGTTGCGGCACAATGATCTGAAATGAGTTGAGGCGCAGTAACATTTTCCCTCCTTCGGGCAGTCTAAAAGAGTTAAATAGATTTTTTTTGCGCAGATGTTGGATGACATGGAACAGATAATTTTATTCCAAATATTTTTTTATTCAAATTCCAAACTCTTAAGTTCACACATTTACTAGGTACATTAAAATATTTAGCAGCATTAGCTTTTGTGATTGCCCTATTTCTATGCATCCTACAGTCCGTCATCTTCCAGACACATGGGTAGTCCCAACAATTGGAGATAAACTAGCAAAAAAAATTTCACATAAAATACAAAAGTGGGATATTCGCAGTTTCCTTCAAATGAAAAAAAATACAGTACTTAAAAAATAGTAATAAGTATAATTTTTTCTCATAAGACTTTATAGAATTCACTTGTGTCATTCATATAAACTGTATTCTTTACCTTTATTTTCATTGTTTTAATGTTAAGTGTCAAAAAACTAGTCGTACCTTAACTTTTAGAAGCCGGTGTAGAATGCACTGTCGTAGCCAGTCCTGAGTGAGCCCTGTATGAAAAAACCGCGAGGGCTCGTCTCTCTCTCGGATCCCCTTAAAATTTTACAAAATTTACTTACATATTTGTGGGCCCGTGTCATTAATCATGGCGGTAGCTACGCCCTGGTAGAATGTCTTATAGAGTTTTTTTTATACAATTGAGCTTCTCAACGAAAATATTTCTTTTCGTGTTATGCGAATGATACTTCTAAAATAACTGTATTATTTTAGTATTAACTACTTGAAGTAGTCGATATCAAAATAAAATTGGTTTTCCTTATTCTTTATAATTTTTTTCTCTTTTTTATGTATATATATACCTCATTTTTGTAATAATCTAAAGCGAGTCTTTAAAGTATTTTAAACTTACAGTCTACGTTTTGTTTTAGGAATTTTAGAACCGAGTAGTTACGAGTTCTTTTGAAGACTGTTGTGTAGCGGGGTAGTCGGTCTCACATTGGTTTGGTGTGGAAATTATGGAAAGGGTTGGATTATGGATGTGTTGTAAAAACTCAAATGTCATCGCCATTTGACAATTGTTCAAAATTACGAGATCTATTTCCAACAACCCTCTTGTTGCTTCTATATCAACATTAATAAAGAATCGGTCGAGAGCAATTATGAAAATTTAATCTGAATATATAAACAATTTCTTTTTCAAATATCTCATTTTTCTCTACATAAATTATGTACATACAGCTGGTTATATTAAAAATGCTATACCAGGAAAGTGCTTTAATCCGCATGCGCATTGAGTACTGAGCTTGGATAAATAGTACGGGTACATCATTTCATATGGTTTCAACTCATGCCAAAGAGTGACCAATGAGTGTAGTGCGTCAATCACGGCCCAAACTTTCTGTTTGGGAAACAAATAAAGGCCGTGCTGGCCGGGTAGTGGTCAAACTCTCAGTGTTTTGGAAGATCGGCGTAATATCTCCGAGTCCTTGTTGGGTGGGCGTGCTTTTCTTGGGCTATTTACCTTTTGTATAAAGGAAGGACAGGAGAGTGAGGATTCCCGCATTTTTGATTCAGGGGAAGTGACATAACTGTGCATTACCGCAAGGCCGTGCGGACGACATGGCTGCCTTCTCGAGCATTAGTGGTGGAGTCTTGAGATCCTTCGTGACATTCTGTTTGACTCTTCTGGACCCACCTATTTCATATTCATGAGATGACGACCAATAATTTCGCAGAACAATTAGCTGCAATTCCAGAAGGCCACCGTGTCATAAATTCGGGCCTTGTGCCGCTGCAGACCCGTCTTGTTAAAGGTCTGATGCACGTTAGATCTACCGAGCCTCAAACGTCCTCCCGTGTTGTGGTGTGGAAAGTTAGGGAGGGGTGCCAGCTCAGGTATCGTTCTCGTCACTTGATCATAGTTCAAAATTACGAGGTCCGTCGTCATAGGGGGACGTTAATGCTCACTCACTCCATATCGCCAAGGCCAAATTACATCACGTGTTTTGATAGGAGATTCCTTTTTCCTACCCAAACGTAACACGACCTTTACATAACTAATAAATGATCGAATGCGATTCACTAATGTGAAAAATCTTACATTTTTTTTTACAAACTTAGATGGCGTTGTTCAAATGTTTATGATTTATATACCTCGTCATGTTATGCCTTTTATACAAATACGATAATTGTTGCTTGCAGTTATTATATAACCGAGCAGTTTTCAAATGCCAGTAATATGCGCTTATATATATTTATACAAATGCAAAATTTAAATAATTTCATTTAAAAGAAACAATAACAATATATCTTTTTTCTTTTGTAAAGGTTTTTAAAGCATGGAAGAAAAAGAAAGACGAACTCTTGAAGCGACAGAAAATCATATGCAAAATAAAAAAACAAGAGTTGAATATGGAATCATTGATGGATGACAGAGAAAAGAAATTGGAAGCTGATGCGGCTTTCTCTGCATGGTGAGTTATAATTAAAATTTTTCATAAAATTTATCATAATGTACGAGTACACCGATGCTCTGAGTGATCAAGATTATTCAGGTATTCTTATATCTTTATAAATTGTGAATAGTATTTCACAAAGTTACTTTCCAAAAAATAACTAAGAAATTCAGATTTTTCTAATGGTCATAATAAAAATAACGCAGGTGTGCAAAATTTACGGAACGAACATATTTTAAGGGGTGGCTAACCTTTTGGGGAAGAGTGCCGCTATCTGATTAATAAAAACATCATACGTGCCACTTACAATAAAAAAATATATATAAAGGGAAAAAATAATTATTTATAGATTATGTGTGAGGTTTTTACGCAAATAGCCATTTTAATTCAAGTCTAAGTAGTGGAAATTCAAAAATAATATAATAAATAAAACGGAAGTACATTTTATCGTTAATAAATTTTCACATGTTCAATCAGTTAGGTTAGATATAAATAAAAATGAATAACTGAAACACATATAATTCTCAATAATTATTAAACAATCAATACTTGCCTACAAAAGTCATCTATATTAGGATTAGTTTTTGAAGAAACTTATAAAAAATTGGATTCTTTTAGGTTCATATCAGTTAATTTTGAGCAATATTTTGATTTTATTTATGTTCCTAATAGAAAATATTTGTGCACAAATATGTTGATCCAGAACTACAATAATATCTGACAACTAAATCGCGTAAATTTGGAAAATTGTTTATTGGTACAAATTTCCAAAATTCAAGAGAATAAGTTCATTCTCTTATTTTTTTTCAGTGTAGTACGGTGCTGTAGGTTCGATAATTTCGATTTGGACTTCAGGTGTGTAACAATCAAAGTCTTGCAGATAAATTGAAAAACGATTTGTGAAAAAAGATCAGCATTTTTTTATCGTTTTTAAAATCATTAAAGCTTGCAATGAATGATCCTTCGAAATGCATAGTAAATTTTTAAATCTACAATAGCTCGGAAGGCACTACCTCAAGAAAACTATAGTTCAACCACGCACGGATCACCACTGACAGAGAAGACCGCGATATTCACCACATGGTTGGGGAACGTAGTGCATCTAGAGCAGAGATTACAGTTTTTTCCGGCACCAGAGTGACACAGTGAACTGTAACAAATCAATCGTTTGAGAAATAGCTCCCAGCCAGACAGAGCGTTCAGACCATTAGCTCTAAACCATTGACATCTATGATGTCACGCTAGAGATTATTGGAGAGTGAAGTGGCAATGTGTTGTGTTCTCCAATCAAAGCTGTTTCTGTCTAATGCCAGTGGCATAATGGAGAATATTAGGGGCCTCCTGCAAGGTTTTGGGCCCCAAGCCATAGATGATATCTGTCAAGCTTTGGGACCTTAGAATTCTGGCAGCTCCCGCGATGCGGGAGTTGAGGAATGTATGTTACGCCACTGCAGTGGTGATGGCTGTATATTGATTAGAGGAAGTCCAGGTCAGCACCTGCAAGCAATCTCTGCAGCATTGCGAGTTATAAATATTCAAGGGTGTTTTCCGATTGGATAACGTGGTTCATCATTCCCTGTTTCCCATCATGCTCTATAGGTTGTCAACGTGTTATGTTGGCTTGCTAGATCACCAGATCTTCCTCCAATCGGGCATGAATGGGACATCATTGAATGACAATGACAGCTTCATCCACAACCAGAATTTAAACATTAGTCGACAATATTTCTTTCTTGGTGTTGAGATTCCCCCCCCCCCCCATCAGTGTTAAAATGTAACCGAGAGTAATTAAGTCCGGCTGTGGACTAAAAACGAATTTGTTTGACTTGTGACTTGAATAGTATTCATTTGTTCGAAATAAAATTTGGGCACAAAGAAAAAAAAAAGGCAAGTGAAAAATTTGTACTGATTGCAACAATACAGACTTACCGAAAAATGATGGCTAGGGCTGCTACACGACTCAAATACGGGTTGCAATATCGGTTCAAGATCTTTTTGTTCCGTGTTGAATTTATAAATGGAATCTATCAAGCTACAAAGCTCTACCGCCAGGTCGCTCAGCTAGTAGCTTGCCACCTAGGCCGTGCCAACTTTACTGTGAGAATTTGTTGTGATCTGTGGACAAAAGAGGTCTGTTATACAGTGACCAGGCTCAGGACGCTTTCGGCAGAGGTATGGTTATCATCATACGACATGCACGCATAGCGCCAACTGTCTCATTGTCCGCCATTCATACACAAGGAGTACCTTCTCCACGAGCATTTGTGTCAGTCCATGTCATCGCAAGGCGCCTTATTGAAGGACAGTTGCTATCGCAGAGCCCATTATTTGTACTGCCATTGATACCCACTCATTTGCGGCTTCATTTGGAGTGGTGTCAGGCTGTCTTCAGCAAGGAATCCAGATTCAATTTAGGCAGTAATGACAATAGTGGAGGCCCCGTGGTGAACGTCTCAGTCCTGACTTTAGACTACAGCGACACAAAGCTCCCACAACTGGTGTGATGGTATAGGGTGTCATCGCATATGACGCATGGTCACCCCTAAAATTAACCCGCTGCACTATATCAGCCAGAGTTATGTTCGTGACATTCTGTTGTCACTAACGGCAGGTTTCCCAGGAGCCATTTTTATAAAAGACTAAAGCTTACCCACACACAACAAGGATTTCACAGGATTGCCTCCGCCACATTTCCAGATTTGTCACCAATCGAGTATAGCTGAGATCATTTGGGGCGGCAAGTTGAACAGTCTACGAGTTTGGTCGAACTAGAGGCGCATTTACAGCAACTATGGAACGAGATGTTTCAGAACATCATATGGAACTTATGTGTCTCATTTATTCTCTTAGTTCGAATGTGTGTATGAGGGGGGAAATGAAGTTCCTTGGAAGAATTTTTTTCTTAAAATTTGTTAGAATACTTTCAGAGTCGTGACTTCAAATCTATTATTTGTTTTTATAGTAATGTAAAACATTTTAGAAAAATATACGATTTAACCCAAGTATTAAAATTTTATGATGCAGTATAACAATTTAAAAATAATTATCTATATATATTTAAAATGATCAAATCATGTACAACGATTAACAAAAACCAACTTTTTACATTGAAATGAAAAATGTGATTTTAGTTTTCTTTTGCATTTAATAACTTCTTTTAAACAGGGGAGATCAAAGTGTTCAATATGTTTTCTAGATTTGTAATTCTTATTTCTACAATAATTTAGTGCTTTTAACAGCAGTGAGTTTGAATGTTACTGTTGCATTCACTTCGTTTTTTTAAAATTATGTTTATAAACTTAATTAATCAGCACTTCCCCCTTTTAAAAGGAAGGAGCACAAATCACATATCACTAAAATGAACAAGAAACGTAGAGCTTGGATAACGCAGAAGCAGAAAGAAGAAGAAAGTAAAAAAATTCGAAGAGATAAAGAAGCTTTACACATGTATGACATGTGGCTTGAAAATAAAAATTCGCCAGCCAAACGCAAAGCATCTGATCTTGTGATAAACAAACCACCTTGGTCACCACCAGGAAAGTCGTGTAAGTTCGTTTTTTTCCCCAACCAATCCATTACTGTGTTGCTAAAATTTATCACAATTGTTCAATTTCTATTTTTCTTTATGTTGCTTAGCTAGTATTACATCACTGATAAATATAATTTCGCAACTGTTACAAGTAGTTTTATTTTTGATTCAGATTCTTAAGACTGATACTGTTAATATCAACAGTGTTTGAAAAAACAAACGAATTGAATTAATGAATTTGTTAGAGCTGTTAGGCATTTAATTCAAACCTCAAGGTAAACTAAAAGTTTCATCATCGATAACTCGTGATGTTTCTAAAAATTCTGGCGCAACAGCCCATGAGGGCCGGAGCCTACTGTGCCCATCTTTAATTTCATGACCTTGAATACTGAGGTGCTTGAGCAGATGTTCCGGTCGCAAAACCCTAGAGTTTACTTCCCAAGCAAGGTTGGTACTTATTTATCGACCCACTGAAGGGATGAAAGGCTGAGTCGACCTTGCCCAGCCCGGGGATTGAACTCCGGACCTATGGCATGGAAGCGCGTAACGCTACCACTCAGACCTTTCGCGATGTTCGGTTAGACAATAAACGAAATTTACCTGTATAATTTTACAGAATTAGAAAGATGGAATTGCACATTAGACAAAACATGTATTAAGGAATCATTCTTCTAAACAATGAAAGACACGTTCACCAACTATTTCTAAAATGATTAAATCTTTCTTTGATAAGAATTTGTATATTTAAGAATATTAACTGTAAATTTCGACATTAAGTTCTTTATCTTTTTCATTAATTTTTGGATCAGTTACATGCATAGAGCATGGTCAATGATTTCATTTAAAAATCTTTTTTGGAATCGAATATTAAGTTCTGTCTCCAATCTAAACCAAAAAACTTTATTTCTACATTAATGCACATAAATCACATATCATTAAAATTCAGTTAAATTTTTTCCCATCTATATATTAAATTATTTTGCATACTTGAAATCTTGCTCTTTTATTGTATCATTTGCTAGTTTTTTTATTTTTATTCATGTTAATTCTGATGCTGTTATATTGCAATTTGCTCGTGATATAATTTTCTTTTCAGCCCTTTAAAGTTAAAATTAATTGAATTAAATTCAGTTGTAATATTTTCTCATGACTATGGATAATTAAATATTCTTCCACAACTTTTCGTAACATATTCAGAATGAAGTTTTATATGCAATAGTTTTCATGGCTTTTTTTAAACAAAAACTTATTTAATGAGTAAAACAAAATATGTAGCTTCATTAAATTTGTTTGATATTTACTTTTCGAAACGTAACTTACATTATAAATTATTAACACTTTTTTCTTATATTGCAGAATAAATCATCTGTGACTGTTTGCAAGAATATGAATTCAAGAGTTATCAGTCATTATATATTTATGAATGTATCATTAATAGTGTGCTGTGATAATCATTTTTTTCTTTATTCCATCTGAAAACTATTAAATGTTTTAACATTTCTCTCCTTTATATAACAGATACAATACACATCAAGGGTAACTGAAGTTTTTGAGATGCGCAGGCAAGAAGTTACAAAAAAATAACAATTTAATTTGAAAATACAAAGTATTTGAACACAGCAGATGACTTTTTACTGAATTGCTTCATGTTGTTTAGGGTAGAATAAATTTTAGAAGAGAAAATGGAGTTGATGCAATTACATTATCATGCTATATTTTTCTATGATTTTAAAGCTGGATTAAATCAAGATAAATGTGTTCAACAGCTGCAATTAGCATTTGGTGATGAATCTCCATGTCGTGCTGCTGTTTTCAGAAGGTTGAAAGAATTTTGCTGTGGTCACAATTCTCTTCAGGATGAAGAACACACAGGAAGGCCACTGATGACAGTAATCCTTGGTAATGTGTCTGCCATACAAAAAATGTTAATGGCTGATAATTGCTTTACCTACCAAATGATGCAGAAGGAATTTAACATCAGATCCGCGGCCATATACAAAATTATTCATAAAGAATTACATATGAAAAAATTAGTTTGCTGCTAGGTTCCCCAAAATCTGAGCACCAAAAAGAGGAGAGTGTCAGAATCAGAAAAAAATCCCTTAAATTGCTGAATGATGGTGGCCACTGCATCATTTCTAAAATTTTAATGGGTGATGAAACGTAAATGCCATTTTTTGATGTTCATACACGTCAAGAACGCAAAATATGGGTCTTTGAACATGATCCCACTCCGACAATGGCAAAAACACAAGCAAGGGCAATGTGTATTCTCTTTTCTTCAGAAGTATGGGATTGGTCAAAGCCATCAAGTTGGAAGGACAGAAGACAGTAACAGCAAACTGGTATACCACTAAATCTTTTCCAGAAATTTTCCAAATTAATGTTAGTGGACAAATGCTTCACCATGACGATGCTTCTTCACAAACAGTCGAGTTTCTGAAACAAAACAAAGTGATAGAACATCACCTTATTCTCCAGATCTAGCTATGTGTGACTTATGGTTATTTTTTAATCTAAAAAAGAACTTTGTATGGAAGTCATTTTCATTCAGAAGAGATTGATGTGTCTATAGATACATTTTTTTCATCAATTCCAAGAAATGAATTTTTTTAAGCATTTAAATTGGAAAATTCGTCTACAAAAGTGCATTCATGCTGGTGGAGATTACTTGGAACACTCCTAAAATTTTGTAAGTATAACTTTAAAAACCTAGGAGAATCTCAAAATATTCAGAGTTATCCTTGTATAATAGTTCATTACGAAATACTCAAAATGGTTTCTAAAGAAAGGGTAAATAAATTTTTTTGAATACAAAGTGTAACTTATTTTGTCTTGAATTATTCGAAATGGAGACAAAACTATTCAGTTCTTAAGTATCCAACAATAAATATTCAAATGTTAGTTATCACAGGAGATATTCTTTAGTGTTTAAATTATGCAATCTGATGCATGAGCACAATGGAAATAAAATTATGATGGCTACTTTTCAATCATTAAAAATGTACATTTTTCAAAATTCTTTCATTCTTTTATGCTTGTAAAGTAATTACATTACACATAATATAAATTGCAAACTTTTCACTAAAAATCTTTATAATATTTTAATTCAAATTATTTTCATAAAAAATTGTATATTATTTCTACTTATTTATCACAATTGCAACTTATATCAATTTTACTTGTTTATAAGAGATATTTCTACAATTTCGCACTGACACTTAGTAATTCAATTACCATAACAAGTGTAGTTTTTGCCATTATTTCAGGCAAAAAGGTTGAAAAGAAACAAAAAAATTTCACATTTAGCAATACGGCTTACTTTTATAGTTTTTGAAATAAACTTGCAAGCCAACTCATTTATAGAATTAGATGACACAATCACGAATTTCTTTGAAAATTTTTTAATTACATTTAAAAAACATGCTTCACAACATTCAGTTATACGAGTCATGATTTCATATGTTTAAAAGTACTGTTATTCTGAACTAATCCTAAGTTACATAATGTGACATTGATTTACAATTGAAAAACAGGAATAAAAATTTGAAAGCACTTCTATTCTACATTGTTGTTTTAGAATAAGACAAACGATCATATAATCAAAGATGTCGATAAATAAAATGTTCAACTTCACATCAGACACACAAAAACAGTATTATAAATAACTAGTGTAATTATTACAACAGCAATATGAGTAGTTTTACATTAAAGATGAAAAGTCAGAGGTTCTTTTTATGTCAACTTAAGCAGTACTTTTTTAAAATATGTTACAAGACACAAGATTCCTTCACTTTACTGAATGGATTCAATTCCAATATATTCAGACCTATATGAAATCTATCCAGCACTCACTATAACAAGTTTCAAGCAGCTAAATAGTAAATCAACATTCTGCAACAATTCACAAATTCTGATTAAAATCTGCTAATCTTATGCTATAAATACTAATTGTTGTAATTCACAACTTTTAAAATTCATAGTTTTTAGCGTAAGATGAAAAATAGATTGAAATATCTCAACTATGTGCGACTTTTCAAATTGTTGCAGAATAAAGATTAAATAAGGTTTTGTGCTAAGTACATAAAAATATAAATGCACATTGGTCATCAAAAAGAAAAAGAGTGGACTCTTAATCAATAGTTCAAACCTAAATGGAATGCAAATTCTATTAACTCAAACTTTAACTAGAGAGCAAGCTATGCATTAAGTTGATAACATATTCAATAATACAATAGACATTCATTTGCCAATTGCTAAGAAAATTTATAGCATTAAAGTAAATAAAATTCACACTCTTCATATTAATATAAATATAGCATTCACAATAATAAAGCTGTCGATTTAATGGATAGGGATCTAAATTTATAATATTTAGGTACAAATTATTATACCCGGAAAAGAACGAGATGATCATAATCATATATATATACACACACACAGTGTTCCATGATTAAGGTGGGAGATCTAACAAACAACAGTAAGAAAATATCACTTTACATATTTTTAACAAAAAAGAAATGAATTTTTTTTGTACAAAAAACTATGAATATAAAACAATGACATTCTTGATATCCATCCTGCTATAAGTAACTTTATAGAGATACACTGCAAGGCGCAATACCATATATTCAACTTGATTCATTCTTTGATTCTAGAAACACATGCTACAAGTAGATTCATACTGTATTCAACAGGTAGCAAACCAAATGAAAAAAATTTTATAACGAACTTTTTTTCCCTCAAAAGTTTATATTCTGTCCTTTAAAAACTGGTCAGTTTTCTAATATTCTTGGCAAAAGTCTATTTACAAAATATGTATAAAAATCACAAATTTCACATTTCCAGAGGCAAGGATCTTAAAAACATACTGAATCTAAAAAAGAAGGAAAACTTTATAAATAAATTAATAAAAGTTACAATTTCATATTTTAAACAATGACATGTATATAATTTCAACATATATAACATTTAAATGAATTAAATTTGCATCAATGAAAAAATATAAAGCAATTTGTTTAAAAACAATATATGAAACTGCTTTAATACATACATTAATCATAATACACACAATACTTTTAAAGTTCTCTACTCAAAGATATAGCAAAGTTGAAGTATAGATATTGTCCTTTATTTTATTCTTTTTTCTATATAAATACTCTTAAAGAATTCAATGGAGATTGAAAATAGTGTAAATATGAATATTGAAACACCTTAAAACTCATCCATCTAGTATAGTAGTTAGAGACGATGACTGCTGTGCTGTAGGGCTTGAATCCAGGATAAGGCATGGATATTTGTAAAGGTTATAGAGCCTATGCGGCATGGGGGTACTTTACATAGCTGTAGAGCTGCGTCCTCTCGTGAGATTAGAAGAGGAAGAGAGGTGAGCCCCTCCAGGGTGTTCTTCCTTAAAATTTGGGTGGAAGAGTCAAATTGTACTGTTACATGTATGGTGCTCAAAGCTACGGCTACCGACAGGCATACAATCTAAAAATTTGCCGAGATGAATTTCGTTGTCTTCGATCTGACACTGTCAGACAGATAACATCAGCAACAACACACCTTAAAAAGTACTACAAACACAACTTGTAGGCTATAGAATTTCTTTTATTAATTATTCTAATTTAATTCTGCATTTAGTGTTGACAAGATTCTCCAAATCGATTAGCGTTTAATATTTGGAGGGGGAAACCACACTTTTTAATCTTATTACTCATGAACATTTAAGGTTGTATATGGTTGAGTATATCTTCCCTTCATTTTGGGAAGCAGTTTGTGCAATCAGAACAATTACAAAAATAAGCACAAGAAAACAAATTTTTAAAAAATTCTAGAATCTGTTCTTGAAGGGATAAAAGATTTAAATGTTTCAGTACACATGCAAGAAAGTATGACAGAAAAACAGAACATACTTAAAAAGCAATCATATCATTACAAAAATATTGTAAGGCAAGAAAAGTTGCAGTCAAGATTTCTTTTATTTCCTGTGAATATATCCCAAGTAAAAAGGGAATAAGGTTATTTTATGAAATGCCTATTTTTAGCTATTGCAGGTGGGGGGATGAATATGTTTATTAACATTGAACTATAAGCAACACACCTCATAATTTTGAACCATGGCCAAGTAATGAGGACATCAACTGAGCTGCCCCCCCCCCACTAAATCTCCCCACAACCCCAACAGGAGGACTTTGAGCATGAACAGATGTAATGTACATCAGACCCTCTACACCAGGGGTACTCAATCTTTTTAACCACCAGGCTACATATATGACATAATTTTTATGCGGGCTGCAACATGAGGATAACCAGAAAAAAACACTATATGACCAAAGTAACATTGAACAAAGCCAAATTTATCAAAATATTAAAAATCTCAGTTTCTGCTTCAATTTCAAAACCATATTAAACCTTCTATCAGACAAAAAAATATTTACTTTTATGCATTTTTTACTGAATTATTGGGTAGTTTCGATTTCCCTTCATCCATGACTAAGCCTCTTGTTTACATTCTATAAAAAAAAACATACTGAATAGAATTTACCACTAAATTGTTAGTGCATTGTTCTTAAATAATTTAATTTCTTTGTGTAACAGGCCTTGACCAGGTCATTCAAAAAAGCTGGTGGGCCAGTGGCCCACAGGTTGACTATCACTGCTCCACATGGTGGGTCTTCAGTGGTAACTAGGAATCCAACTCATGATACAAAAGCCACTTGAGGAATGCATTTAATTGGAAGTTGTACCTTCTCAGGAAACTTTGTTAATCATTTTAATTTAACAAGTGATAATAGCAATGAAGTTGACAAAGAGTAATTCTTCTTTGGGTTATGATTATTCCTTCCTCACATTTCACTTATTTCCAGCTAAATGGTTCAAAAATGTGAGTATCCACTTTCTTACGCAGTCAACCTGGAGATTCATCTTGTCTCACGGGAAGAATAAATTATTTATAGCATGCACTATTTGTTCATTGTATTGGTGGCTTATATTTTAATGAGCTCTTTGCATACTCCTGGTTGTTTACATACCAGTCTTAGAACATTGCTTTACACTTTTTATTTTATAAAACTTGAGGGTTACATAAGCCTATTTTATTCATACTTAAAAAAACAAAATGCAATAAACAAACAGGAAAAGAAATAACTGTTTTAAATACGTATATAAAGCAGAAAAATCTAATGAACTTCAAAAAATTACATAACATTGAGAAAGCAGATAATATAAATTAGAGAATTTTATAAGCAAAATAATGAATTTAGCTTAAAATTTGTGCTAACTGTATAAATATAGGAAATTCATAAAAACTCACAGAACACACTGTCTAGCACAAGGGTTCCCAAACTATTTAGCCTCATAGACCCCCTACTTTCCTCTAATATTAAATTTGTTCAAATTTATCAACTTAAATGTGTTTTTGACAGCAAGTATAGAGCTATTTACTTCAAAAGATTAAAAATTTTAACTGTAGTGAAGTATAGAAGAGTTTAAAATTAAAGAAAACACTTGTTAGTTAATTTAATTAAATTAAAATTTAACTAATGCATAAAATAACTGTTACATAAAGTAACTATGTAACAAACAAGTGCTTTTTGAGAGAGAGGGAGGAATCTGGGGATGCAATAATAAACTTTCAACATTTGGCATCAATCTTATCAGGGTTTAACCCTAAATATCTCCTCGGTTAATGGTGTCCAGTATTTTCTTTCTTTTTGAGATCAGCAGTGCACCTTCTCAATTAAAAAAAAAACAATTAAAAGCTTTTTCAAGATATTCCATAATATGGAATGAATAACAGGTATATCTTTTTAAAGCTAAAATTGTTGACATTGTTTCTAAACTTTACTTTAAGATCTTCGTTAGTGCATATTCCTAGTACTTAATTCTTATAATCTGATTTTCTTTTCAAAGTGACCATATGAATTTAATGTCTTCTGTGGTACTACGATAGTCAAAACATTCTCAAACATAGTTTCAAAATCTAAAAGAGGGGCATTTAAATGTTTGCGACGTCCAAAATTATGCTCATTCAGCTTAATTCTGGCAAGAAGGCTGCATGAAATGTGGTCCTGATAACACATTTATGCTGTCGCCTTGTAACTGCAAATAAACTTCATTAAACTTAGTAAATAAATCTGTTAAATACGTAAGTATAGTTTCCACTTGAGAGAGAGAGATTAAATTTCCTTATAATATTAGTCACGATCTGGTTTAATGAGAGCCACAATTGTAGACCCCCATTTACACCTCATGGGTCCCCAAATTATTTTTTTGCTGTCGTGGACCCCTTGTAGATCGTCATAGACCCCTAAGGGTCTATATAGACCACTTTGGGAATCACTGGTCTAGAAGAATAAATATACAATGATTTTAAGATAGAAACAGAATAAATAGATATTCCCCATGATAATCCTTTCTTGCAACAGATATTAAAACAAAATTAAAAATAGGTTGAACCCCTCCTACTAAATCAAATCTTTTGAATTACATAAAATGGATTTTAAGTCCTTTCGTCACCAGTATAATTATAAACATCTTGACTAAAAAACCAAGATGGATTTTTAAGCATATGAAAATTATACTTGGAAGAAATACAAGGTCTATCAATGATCTATTTTAAATATTAGAACCATGATAAGGTGACAAAGATGATAGCTGAGGTGGTACCTTAACTTCTTTAACTTTCATACTTCTCAAACATGAGTGTTCTGAACAGACAAATTTAATTTACATTAGTGCCACTAAATAACAGGTCTTTATTGGAATCGTGTCTCAAACCCACGGTTCAAATGCTGTATTGCCAAGCCTAGTTTCAAAAAGTGAACAATTTAAAATACCGAACAATAAAAATGAGCTGCTGAATATAGTACATGATCTACATTCCAGAAGGGAAGAGATCAAAATACATTTTTCAGCATGTATTAAATAAAAGCGATATCTACAATATTTACCACCACAAGATCCACATGGAATTTCTAAATTAATGCCACCAGGAAATTTTAAATACCTCAAAATCAAGTAAAGATTCTACAACACAAATACCTGACTTATTGAAGACCTGAGAATGATATGTAAACCAGAACAAGCATCACTTGTATAACTATCACAATAGTTAAATTTAAAATTTTTAGCTTATTACACATAAATTTCAATTAGAAATTTAAAATATCAAACACAAAAATAAAATGCAAAATTCAAGTTCTGAAATTATTGAACTAGAATTAGGTGATAAGCTTTAACAAGATTTCTTAAAATGCCTTTGTACTAAGAATGAGAAGCTTTATTATAGCTAAGATATTTTTATTCATAACACAAATGAATGTTAAAGCATCAAATCAATGTTTAAGCTTAGGTAGGTGATGTCATTTTTTGTGTGTTCAGTTTTCCAATTTTAAATGCAAAACCTTGCTTTATGTTTGAATAAGCTGAGAATTTATGCCTGTTTTCCATACAAAATACAAATTTATATTAAACTGGTCTCCAATATTTATAGTTCAGCTTCATTCCACTCTAGTTGTATAGTTCATGAAATATTCAAACAATTAATGTCTCATTTTCAGACATCAGCGTCAACTTAACATAAACCTGATTTGAGTTTTAAAGCTTTCCTCTTTTTCCTCCCTTTTAATTACAAAATAAAATAATAGTAAGTGAGCTAACCTTTATAAGCAAGAGTTGGCTCCATTGCTGAGACTGAACCTATAACCTCTGGATCTGCAGTTGGAAAAATCACGCTTCAATTCACTTAGCCAAATAGGATCCTTTTGGCTTGGTAATTGCATGAAAATCATCTTAATGGTATTGAGGATATTAATGATCTTTAAACACATTCATACATTTACAGATGTATTATACCAGATGAAATGTTTATGGACAAAAATAAAAATTAATGATTATATTTCACATTTGATAGGTATATCGCATTTCAAGCAATGGATATAAAACACATTAAAAACACTTCTTTAAAACTGTTAGATTTACTGGAGAAATAATTACTATGCCTGAAAAGGATCCTTCTGACCAAGTAGCCTTAAAGCGGATTTAAAACAGTTGTGAAGGTGAAAAATTCTATAACCTCATTTTCGACACCTAAAATGAAGAAAGTACACTTTGCATAAGTTTTCAAAAATCAAATTAATAAATGAAAGGCAACATCTATATTTTAGGTATTTCATTATATTTTACTAATGCTACATAACAGGTTACAAATGACAAATCTATAAATTTCTAAATAAATTTCTTAATTATAAGTTTCTATTGCCTAATTTCTAATTTTTGTCAAATGTTCGGGATGGTATTAGAGCCTATATCTCACTCTAATTTTTACATCAAGCCCTATAAGCAATATACATATATATACTGTAAGTAATATATATATATATATATACTGTACTGTAGTAAAAAGGCACAAAGTGAGTTTTGTGACATATATTGCAAAATAGCATACTAATCAGTACATTGTGTTGATATGCAATAGGAACCATTTCAGAGTTATCAAGTTGATGCAGAAGGTGGGAGAAAAGTGAAAGTAAAGTTGAAAATATAATTGTAAAAGTTCTCTTGAGTCATTCTTTCATCACTGCATCTGTAATGAACTCCACCAGGAAAAAGTGCTGGAAAATTGTCAATCAGGGAGAAAAACGTTTCTAAAATCAGATGCTAACTTTTGCTCCAAAGTTTTAGATGGTTCTATTGATGTTACAAATTGAGAATGTAGCAGTGCTACAATGAAGATTTGAAAGTAATGCTTGAAGATGAATTTCAAATGTATTGATCAATTGGAAGCAGCAGCAACAAAAAAAAACGAATTTTAATTTACACATAATGGGACAGATTCAGAGGACAGGAGATGGATGGTGCATTCAATGAACCAGAAGAAGCCTTGAAATGCATGAGTCTACTAAATAGGCACACAGATGTTCTTTGCAGCAAAACATGATTAAAAATGAATAAATGTTACAATAACTTGAAATGCAAAAAACAAAGAGTGAATCCCAGTAAAACATCAATGATCCACTGAAAAAAAGTTCTATTATGCACCTGGTGGATAAAGGGCAGATTCTATTACTTCCAAAGGATATCTTATTTTCACGCATAGCTACACTTATTCAAATATAGCAATGCTTTTGAAATATAATCATTAAGCTCAACACTGTTTGTATAGCTGAAGGGAACCATCCATCCAGTATTGCGATGCCTTGAATTCATTAGGTTCTGTTGCAAGAATGAATGCAACTCTTTGGTTGTCCATCAGCAATCTATTAGCCCAAGAGCCCACGACCGCCAGACCTTCGTTATTTTATAAAAGCTGAAAGTTTTTCTACGGATGTCACCAACACAGGTAAGAACGATCAGCGAGTATGGAGTTTGGATTGTGGTTACTTGGGCAGGTAACAGGTAGTAAAGGTGTATAAAATAGTACCTCACTTTCTATAAAGTATAAAGCTCAATTTTTTTATATTTTCTTCGGAATAACATAAGAAATCACGTCATCCATTGCCGGACACTTAGTATGGTTAGAACTCCCTGCCAGACACCCCTGAACTTTAAAAAAATAAAATAAACTTTCGTTATAGTATAAAAGCTGAATTTTATATGTTACTTGGAGGCCTATAAAAAAATGTTACCCCAAAAGCCAGACAGTTTTAATGGTTTTTATATCTAGCCAGACACATTCAAAGTCCGCTGTCGCGAGTACAACGCAACAGCAATTCTAGCCGGTGTGAGTGAGATAGTGTTTAGTCTATTGCGATCGTTCCCCGCGCACCATCACTTTTATAAGGTATTATGTATTGAACTGTTATGATTTCAACCTACGTTTTGTTAATGATATTTGTACAGTTTTTTGTGTGAAACGAAAGTGTGTAACGAAGGTCAAAAAGACACAATAGTACGCACTCTATTAACCACGTGAACACTAGCCATTCGGCCTGCCGACTAGTTGGTGAAAGCAGATTTAAATAGCCACACGCACAAACATTTCGTTATAGTTGATTATTCGACTGTTGGATGTATTATAATTGTGCTCAGTTTTGAGAGTAAAAGAGAGTTGGAATAAAAAATGACGAATAAATGTTGATCTGAGCTAACCGCCGTAGTTTTTCTTTGAAAGCAGATTATAAGTGTAGTTTTAGTAAAAAAGATTATCATGGAAAATACATTAATTTGTTTCGTTTGTAATAAAAGTGATGGTAAAATAATATTGTTCGCAGAGGAAACACTAAGAAAATGCCGAACTGTTTTGAAAATCAGAAAAAAGTATAACCTAAAATACAAAGACATTATTTTGCCTGACGAATATATTGGCAATGGTTATCACCGAGAATGCTATAAGGCATTTACAGGAGTTATGAAAAAGTACTTAACTTCTAAACCTGTAAATTCTACAAAAAAACAGTGAAAAACAAAAATCAGTCAATGTATCTGCATACAATAGTTCTCCAACCCCGCCGTTGATACCTGAGTTGATCGCAGAACCATCTTGTTTACAGTCTTTAACAACAGAATCTTCAATAACATCCCAGTCAAGTTTAATTTCTAATTCTACAGAATCAAAACCTACAACTTTTCAAGGAAATCGTCATTTACAGAATTTACCTACAGAATCTTCATCAATATTGCAACCAAGTTTAATTTTTGATTCAATTAAACTCCAATCTACAACTTCTCAAGAAAATATTGAAATTTTTGAACCAGATGTTAGTGATAATAATGATTCAACTGAGGATGCAAATATTCTGAACGAAAATGATGCTAGTACTAATAATTATCAAATTGTTTGTGTGTTTTGCAACAGGGAACATAAGAAATTACATTCAAAATTGCTTCCACTTCATAAAGCTGATACCAACCAATTTAAATCTAGTGTACTACCCAACATCGAAGGTCAAGAAGAATATGCGGAATTATTAAATAAATTGAAAAATTTTTCTGGTCCAAAAATATCTTATCATACCGAATGCAGAGTTAATTTTAATAATAAAATATCTTTTTCAAAAAAAACCATCCAGTAAAAATGATTGGCATTGTCATCGGGAATATCACCAATTAGCGTTCAATGAAATAAGTGGCATCATCGAGGAAGACGTAATTAAGAAAGGGCGCTGTTATTTATTAGTATATTTACATGAACTGTACATCGATTCATTGGAGAAGATCTATGAAGAAAATTCTGTTGAAATAAATTCTATTTTTACGGCACACCACCTAGAAGAAAAAATTTTCTAAGAATATCAAATTTTTTACTATTCGTAATAAAAAACTAATAGCACCCAATTATTTACAAGCAATAGATGATACAATATTTGAAAACTTACTAACTGAAAATACTTTGCAAAAAGCTGCATTAATTTTAAGAAAATTAATACTGCAAATGGAAAAAAATAAGTTACCGATTAAAAATATCACAGCACAGCATTTAATGTCAGGAGAAGTTTCGATACCACCACAATTACTAGACTTTTACTTTACCCTTCTAGGTAGATGTAATAAAAAACGGAAAAAAAGCATGAAATGTGCTCGTCAAGTTCATTCTTATTCTCAAGATGTCATCTTTGCAGTCCATAATGGTCATGTGAAAACGCCAAAGCACATCATGTTAGGTATGACTTTAAAGAGCTTAACAAGCAGTAGGAAAATTATTGACATTATTAATCGATACGGTCATTGTATAAGTTATCAGGGCATCGAGGAACTTGAAACTGAAACAACGTATACTTCTTTTGAACAATCCAGTTTATGCCCAGAAACGATTAAAAAAAATCCTGAACTTTTTACTGGTGTGTCATATGACAATTTCGACCGTTTTGTGGAAACTGCAAACGGAAAGGATACTTTACATGATACGGTGGGTATTATTTACCAGAACATCGAGGCCAATACAACCGAAGAATCTGAGATGCCCAAAGAACTTAACATGTCCGAAGCGCTGATTACAAATAATGAAAATAATTTACCATGTACAACAAAAAAAAAGAAGAACTTTTGAAGCCATATCTACAGAAGAGATTCCGTATCCTAAAAAACCGAAAATGACGAGTGAACTGCAATCAACCATTGATGATACAGAAATTATACTCTCAACAAACTCGCAATTTTACACGGAAATTGACAATATATGGATGATTAGTCATGTTATGCAGCTACCTGACGTTCCTATGTGGGTTGGTTTCAATAGTCGGATTTATAAGAATGATAGCCCGCAGCAACTTATTTCTTATTTAACCCCAATCAATGCATCACCAACCAGTACATCTATAGTTCTAGAAACTATGGAACAAAGTAAAAAAATAGCTGAAGATTTACATCAATGTTACATACGATCTTGCGATAGCAAAAGTAGCGTTTCAAATACGAGCTACGGAAAAACCTAAATTTGATAATTTATTTATACATCTAGGGCCATTCCACATTATGATGGCTTATTTTAAAGCAATCGGTAAAGTAATTAGTGACTGTGGGTTAACAAATGTTATGGTTGAGAGTAGTTTGCTGGCAAGCGGTTCTGTGAATGGTTTTCTTGACGGAAAGCACTTCAACCGCTGCAAAAGATTGCATCCTCTAGTAGCATTGGGATTAGAAGTTCTAAATTTTAAATCATTTTTACAACATGATAATATAACATTAACAGATGATATGATAGATGAAGTGAAAAGACTACAAAACTGTGAAATATCGTCATTTCATATTGAAAATGAAGATCTGAAAGAATTGATGAATAATTACAATATTTTCAAGCAACGATGTTTCAATGGTGAGCATGGTAAAACTTCACAATTTTATTTAATTTACATCAACCTTATACATCATTACTTGGACCTGTCACGGAGCATTTGCACTGGGGATTTTGAACTTTTCATATCAACATTGCCTAAAATTACAAATTTATTTTTTATATGCAACCAACAAAATTATGCCCGGTGGACCGTAAAATATTATGATAATTTGCTGAAAGTTGCAGAAACCCATCCTGACTTATACGAAGGATTTAAACAAGGTTGCTTTGGTATCAAACGGACCAATAAACCATTTTCTAGACAACCGATTGACCTGGTATTAGAGCAAACTATAAATGCAAACGCTGCTAGAAGGCTCAAGGGTGTTATACACTTCACTAATTCAATTTCGGCACGTCAACGGTGGGCTCGTAATCATGATGTTAGGTCTACGATTATAAGTTTATCTAGAACTAGGACTGCAAACTCATCAAGATGTTTCAACAGACTTAAATCTCCATAATATCCGGAAAAATACCAAACAATTGAGACAATTTATCGCTACCTTCGATCAATTTATTAATCCCTTCAGCTCAGAAGTGCCCAAAGACCAACTGATAAATATTTCATCTGGAAAATCCGCATCACCACCAGTAGAGGCATTCCTTCTAAATATTGAAAAAAAATGGAGATTATCATCGGAAAACATTTTTTTCCGAATTTTTATCAGATATCAACAGATTTGAAAAAGCTATAAAAAAAATATCCATTGACAATTTCTCCAAAGATTTTGAGAAAAAGAAGAAAGTTCAAGTAGGTGGTAAACTTCAAGAAGTTAAAATCCAAAGAGATTTATTTGGATGCATGCTGGGTATCTCTATGGATTACAATGTAGACATTTCAAAGATTTTGTCTTATCCAATTACCTCAGTACCCTTGTCCATGTGCCATTTGGATGGCACTATTTGTAAGACCGATAAATCTGCTCTAATGAAATGCCTAGAGAAAGAGGTCCAGCATGAGCAACCACATCATATAGATGTTCTAATAATTGATGGTTTTTTCCTATTGCATACAATGAAAAATGTTCCAAAAACATTTGGAAATATTTCAAAAGGATTCTTGCAAATGGTCACTCAATTACAAGCATCGAGAATTGACGTGATCTTTGATCAATACTTTAAACCCTCGATCAAAGATTACGAGCATTCCCAACGGTTAGAATCTGCGCAATTAGAGTACACCATAACTGGGCCTGAGCAAATTCGATCAAGTGACTTCGCGAAAGAGCTGAAAAATTTAAATTTTAAAGAAGCTCTGGTTGATTTTTTTTATTTCACATTGGGCTACTGATGAAGTGGTGCCCTTTATTGGCAACAAAATTATACACATAAATTTCAGAAAATGCCATTCCTTCACTGTTAATGAATCCAACAAAGTTGTCTCAAGATTGGTTGAAGAGTTGTCATGCCCAGCACATGAGGAAGCAGATACAAAGATAGTATACCATGCATGTAACATCAACTATCCGGCAGAAATAGTAATCAGAAGTATTGATACTGATATTGCTGCAATAATGCTTGGTAACATACACCACCTTAAAAATCAGTCGGTTGTTTGGATGCTTACGGGTACAGAAAATAATTTAAGGTATGTGGACCTAACCAAAATACACGCAGAGTTGGGACAGTTAATTTGTCAGAGCTTACCTGGATATCATGCCATCACAGGATGTGATTTTAATCCTGCATTCTTCAGAAAAGGAAAATTAAAGCCTTACAAAATATTGAAAAAAATTTCCAGAGTACCAGGAAGCTTTCAAGAACTTCGGTAACAGCGAATTAATTGAAAATACAGATGAACAGCAAAACTTCTTTAATATTATTCAGAGATTTATATGCAATGTATACAATGCCGGTAATGCAATTGATGTTGATGCCGCTCGACTTCAAATGTTCATCGACTCGTATACAGTCTCTGATGTAAAAGAAGCTTTTGACCGAAAGAAGTTGCGAAAGTTTGACGCTAGCAATCTACCACCTTGCAAAAGCGAGCTATTGCAGCAGTTTCTGCGAGCAAACTATATATGTACCATTTGGAACAATGCTCCTCTGAAAACTCCAACCACATATCAACCAGCCAATAATGGCTGGATATTGGAAAATAATAAATACCACTTTAAATGGTTTGAAGGGGATCAACTACCAAGTTATGTGAGTGATTCCCTCAAAACTCAATCAGGTATGTAATTATTATGTCAAATTATTGTACATAATTTTTTTAATTATTCATAATTGTATAAACTTGCTTAATTTTTATCAGAAACTGATGGAGAATGCGATATTGATGAAAATCAAACAACGGACGGGAGTAGTAGTGACGAAGATGGAAATATCGACGACAATGATGAAAGTTTTAGAAGTGATTAAATATTTTTTTACATGTAATAATACTTTTTTTGTACTTAGTAATAATAAAATAAAAAGTGGCAGTTATAGAGACTGCCGATAGAAGTGAAAACTTATAACTTTTAGTATTAAAATTTGAAATATCATAATGTTTGAATTAAAATTATCAACATCAATCTGGTTTTCACATCTATTGACACTCCGAGCAACTACTAAATGCATGTTTATATGGTTTTTATTTTTCAAATATATTACGGGCTGTACAAGATCATGACGAAATATAAATAAAATTCAATTGAAATAACAATAATATACAATCATATTATTTATGGATAGTATTTATATTTACTTAAATTTCAATGGACTTGATTTTTAACATTATTTTAATTGTTTGTATCATTGTCATCATGAATTTCAACAATACTTAGACTTTTTGTACTTTCATTTTCAATTTGTTCTAAAAAGATACAATAGGCTTATAGTAACTAAAGTAAGATAAGGGAATGTTTGATTCAAATTTATTTAAGTATCGCTTAAAAACCGCATCGATTTTCGTTTTATATTTGTAATATCTATGTGTATCTAAATGTTTCGATCATTCGACAATTTAAATTAAGTGTTTTATTTAGAAATTCAATTAGTGGTAGATTTTTATCATCTGCAAAGTTTAATATTGAAGTCTCCACTTAAAATCATCAGTACATTGTCATATTTT
>BMAO01038268.1:0-35781 GCA_019973975.1 Trichonephila clavata | reverse complement strand
ATTTCAACTTGATTGGAATAGAAAGTATTTTATTAACGTTTGAAAATTTGAACAAGATAAATATATATATAAATAAATATTGAGAGAGAGAGAGTGAGCTAATAGTAGAAATTGAAAAAGAAAAGGAAATTTCAAAAAATAATGTATAGAGTTTGAGTATAAATAAAAAAAAAATGCTCAACTTTGTTGCTATGCAATATATCCTAAAATATGGTTGTACGCATATATCAGTATCACATTCAATCCATTGATAGCAGGATTAAAGACGAATATTTTCTGGCTGCCATTTCTTCGAAAATAGGAATCAAAATAGGATAATAAAGCATGGTCTTCTCAAATGGAATATCATGCAATACTGCTTATATATGACTTTCAACGTTCATGGAATATACTCTTTCAAATTCCTTCCCCGCCTCTTCTCCGAAATAAGTAAATTCTTTCAAAGTCATTTTATTGTTTTGCAAAGCCGTGGGACTCGCTTTAAAAAGATTATCACAATGCAAAGAATCGTAATTTGGAAAGACTTATATATATGTTTGGGGTATATAACGCACTACTGAGTGAGACGATATGTACATTGACGGCATTCTAAGCGGTTAAAATGGGCAATGCATTTTCAGAACTTTCATTTGTATTACAGTAACATTTTTATAGTGTTTCGTATGTGATTATGGCCACAATCGCACTTTTAACGCAGAATTCTAGTTGAAATTAAAAGTCTGGGAAATAACATTTCGGAAACAGCTTGGTAGTTTAAATTTCCTTGATCTTCAGTATCAAATGTTTACCAATGATATATGACTTCACTAAATTCTTACCATCATCATGGGCCATGCAGTGGCCACACACACCTGTCAACTCATTGATTCCAACCAATTACATTTACTTAGAGTAATTAATTGTTACTCGACAAGCAAGACTGCGTTAAATAACAGTAACAATCAGTGTAGAACGTAAGGCACATGCCCGTAAAGACAGTGAAACAAAATTTGATATCTATAAGATGCGGCACAGCAACAGATTGACCAAAGTACCTTTATTAAAATACCCCATCGACTGTAACGCCTTTGGGGGGGATATAGTGCTTGACCTCTAGATAACTGAAAAACAACGCTTTTTAATGAATCAGGGTCTCAGTTGGAAAGTGTTTATGATACTGGTCCAGTGTGGTGCTAACCTAGAACATAAGTTTTTACGTTTTGAAAGCTGTGGCTGGATAAAATTGTGAGCTATTTTTACTTTCCAAAGGTCCTCTGGACAAAGCGAACCAATTAACTGACTACAAATGATATATTCTGTTACTTGTAGTTTGTTTGGAATCATTCACGCACCCAATTAACTGAGGAATTTTCCAGGATGGTATTTCCCCACGTCATAGAGCCAAAAAAATTCATAAATTATTTGAGAAAATTTGAGACAATATTCCAGTGAAAGATTTCGCAATCTAAGTTGCCAATCTGAACTCCATAGGACAAGTGGGTTACATGACCGAAGGATGAATTTGTACACAAACTTATACACCAGCAACAATTTTTCGATCAAGGCTGGTTGAGAGAGCAACATGTCTAAATATTTATTCATGGGATGTGTAACAACTCAAAATGGCACATCGAGTTGTATTTCGTCAGACAAAAGGACGCAAAAACTTAGAAAATGTTTTTTTAGGGTTAATCAAATGTAAAATTTTATGTAAAAATAATGATATACATTGACATGATTTGTGTGTAGACTTTAGGGTAAGCATAAAATTACAGAAAACTGGCGCTGTCAAATTTTTCTAAATAAAGTGCTAAAAATGTACGAAAATCCAGTACTTTTTTCCAATCAATGATTTATTTTTAGCAATACGTTTCATCATATATATTTTTAATATTTTACTTCTCCAGCAATTGGCTCTTTTCTGACTCAATATTTTTATGATAGAGTATTATGGAGGGATTTTTATTACTTCGACCAATACCAATAGCTGAAAACTAAAAACAGTTTTTCTCATGGCTGTTATTACCTTTAACTTGTCTTTTTTGCTACTAAAAATCCCGTTTTTTGGTATTTCTGGTAGAGCTTAGCTCAACCTTTCATCATCGTGTTTAATGAACATGTCACGTTCGAATATTTATTTGACGCTTCATTGGTTATAATACTTACCGAGGGAACTTCTTCCATCTCTTGGAAAAAAATATGATTTATTTCGTATAAACCTCAAATTCAGCTATATTATATGATATGATCATAGCAATAATTTATCGAATGATCAAGTGAAAAATGAAACTACAACATATTAAGTCTTCAAAAACTGGATATGCATACTTTTACTCTCGAATTCTTTCATCTAATAAATATCTAATCGAATTCATGAAGAGGGGGGGGGGGGTTGCACATATAGTCTATGATAAATGAAAAACAGAAAGAACATTCTCTATATGCATTCCCTATATGATATATGCATTATCTGAAAAATATCATTTAGAAACAAAAATGAAATAAAAGAGTTATGCTGTTATATATATATATATATATTTCAAAAATATATATACACAAAATAGTTATAAATCTAAGATAACTATAGTCATGATTGAATAAAGTCTTAGCCACAGTAGTAATAAAGCAAACTCCTGCCCTTAGGAACCAGGATTGCAGGTTTAAACAAAGTTTTTCGGCCAGCCAACCTTCACCTGAATTTGCCAATACTTTGGCCATAGGGAAAGTAAGAAATTTCTAGAGAAGTTTAACTATTATTACAAATAAAACCATAATCTATTAATAAAACGGTAATATTATAGCCTATAATAATTACTCGAATATGTTAAACAAAGCTAACAATTATATAAAGACTTACCACATGAGTACAGCAAAACCATTTCCCGGGCAAAAGAAAGGTGAATATCAGTAACGCATGAAATTAGTAAGTTTTGATAAAATAACATTTAATGTATATATATACACATTTAAAAACCTTAAATTTTGTTTTAAAATTTATAGGAAATAAAAGTGTAACCCAGAAGACATACAATTAATTTTAAATAAAATATAACATTGTTAATTTACTTAGCTTGAGGAGCTATCTATCGATTAACTGTACAAATAAAAACATATTTCTTATACTAAACTGTTAGATGTATATTATTTTATAAAGTTAGCAGGGTATCCCTGTTCCCTGCTATATTTATATATATATATATATATATAATGTGTACTATTTTCCAACATAAATTTCTTAATTCTTCATTGGTGTATATTTAGTTGAATTTGAATAATCGAATTTTTTATGTGTTCGTAATGTATGCATTAAAGAATTAGGCGATTGAACTTAGGAAAAATCTTATTATAATCCATATACTAAATTATACACTAGTAAGGTACTCGTTTGTATACAATGTGTGTGTGTGTGTTAATATATTGGACCCCGTTTTGCACCGAATGACAGTCTGACACGCCTGGGAAGATTCTCCACTTGTTTTTAATAGGTAACCATAGGAATTTATTACGGGGAATTTATTTATATACGGCCTTCTATCACAGTTGAATTGAATGCCGCCAGAAAAAAAATTATAATTTTTTTACGGATAATTATCGATCTGGCTTGCTACGTATTCTGCGATCTAATTCGTTCCAGAGATGTACTGCAAGATTAGGATATCCGAGAGGCCAGTCCAGTTTCTGAACACCAATTTTGTCAAAACAGTGGCTGTTCATGTCTGGACTTGTGGAGGGAACAGTTGTCCTCTGGAACAGAAATGAACATCTTCGGAATATTTCTATGGATTCGGGAGAGCAGCGTTGACCAGAACGTTTACATACAACTCAGAGCTTATGTTTCCTGACACAGAAAATACGAGAACAAGGCTAAAACATGAAAAACATCACCACGCGATGATGCGGCCACCACCAAACTTAACAGCCGGTACAAAGTAGCCACTTACGGAGCAATCGTTGGTCAATTTTAAATGATTACATTATTTCGTTGACCTTAGTTATTCCAACTAAAATATATTTATAGGTCTGAGGCATAATTTCAAACATTTATGGTATTTTTAATAGCGCAATATTGTGTTTATAGTTGCATAAATATAAAGAAAAATTAAAGAAAATTTCCTTGTCTGCAAATTTATAATTGAATAGAATGCTAATGATTTCGGGACATAAAATACGACTTAGTAGTTTTCAATACACAGTAGAACCTGTTTTTGTGCGTTTTTCTTATGCGATTTTATTGTTGTGCTATTTTTTCTGTGCTATGTTTTTTTATGCGGTATATGAATTTCAACGGCTTTGTTCTACTCTAATATTTTCAATCAATGTACCAAAGGCGTAACGGAGAATGTTAGGCCCCCCTGTAAAAAGTTAGGTTGGGTCATTAATATTTTATAAATTGAGTAAATACGTACTTGGCGTAAGCCAGGCCGTGGGCCCCCAGGAGTCCTCCCCTCCCCCAAGAGGCCCGTATTGCAGGGGTGTATGTTATGCTACTGCAATGTACATATATACACTTCAAGACGCTCTGTTCATTTCTCATAAACAGTCTCCCGACAATGCATGTTCAATTGCTTTCTCTCAACGTGCCAACAGCCCGCGCTTGATTAAAGAAGAAGCTTTCAATGACAGTGACATTATCAATAATTTGAAAGATTATGAAGATGGACAAGAATAACCGGATTCTTTGAGAACGGATAAAATATATGCAGGGATACAGCGTTCCAAACAATTGGAAAAGTATTTTCTTAAAATATATACCAATTTCAAAAGGAGTATGAAATTCACACACACACACAAATATTTTGTTATCGTGACGTTTACAAGCAACTGACCAACCGAACTTCGTCGCAAAAACTTATCACTTTCTTTTTGTTGCCAAAAATAAATGAATTAAAATTGTATCTTCAATTGACAAAAGCGATTTTGAACGTATTCATCACAGAAAGATGTGCGCTTTGGATTACGATGAGTAGCAGGGAATTATGTATGTGCATTTTGAAAACTTTTCCATGTATACAATGAGAAACTAAATGTTTTTAAAATGTTTCCATATGCAATTTAATTATTTATTTATTTTTGTGGAAAATAAATAATTTATTACTTTCTCATAAATTTCATAAATAATTGGCGTATTTTCTGTGACTTTTTTATGTGGTTTCTCTCCACCGCATAAAAAAAATATGCAATATTTCGACGAAGTTATTTGTTATATGGAAGAATTTATGAAATTTTCAAAGATTTTTTGTGCGTTTTATTTTTGTGCAGTCCCTATCTACCACACAAAAACAGGTTTTACTGTATTTAGATTCTTCTGAAATATTATGATGTGTTATAAAGTTGCAGGTAAAAGCATGGGATATTTTTACTGTATCTGTGGTGGTGCCGGTGCTTCTTTTTTCACTTGTGAATTTCGGGCGATAGTTGAGGCTCTTGACCTATATGGGACTCTTCCAATTATAGAATAGGCTAAGGGTCCCGTTATTTTTTGAGACTCAAAAGCAGCCATCCATTCAATTCTAAATGAAGGTTCATGCATTACTGTAGAGATTGTTTAGATTACAGGAGTAGGTCTGCTTTCTCCAATGGTTATCTACACATGTTAACATTACAGGCAATAAAAATGTGAATAAAATGGTGAAAGAAGCTAGAAATCTTAATAATGACAATTTTACCAACATTGCCTTATCAGACGTAAATGCTGTTGGAAATTTCAAATTGAGAGAGAAGTTCATTCCATGAAAGCATCAAATATGTAATATAAATCGATAATGACTATTCTCGAATATCATTTAAGGACGAATCAATGCTTAATCTCGTGTAAATGGCTACTCGGGTCTGATTATGCCAACTGCATAAATCAAACTTTATTTTCCTCAGATACACAACCCATATCCGTGGCGTTATGGTGTGCAGTGCTGTATCTTAAAGCAGTATGCCTCCTCAAATCATTCCGCATACAGCTTTGACTGCTCACTAATGTGTTGATAACATTTTTTTTTGACATTCAGAGCTACATTTCATGTAACGTCATTCTCAGGGCACTTTCCATCAAGATAATGCAAGACTCTTACGGATAGGGATGGTAGAAGAACTTATAGGAATACTTATAGGAATGGGACTGTTTAGACACAGAGTTGCACCTGCTTATATTTTTGACTGGCTAGCTATTCTTGATGCTCTATAAGAAATAGGGTCCTGTTTTCGTCAACAAACCTCTATGTGGATAACATTGAACAAATAGCCAGAACAGTCATCTGGGCCCGCTATACTGTCTGATTTAATTCCATCTTGGATATATCATCATCATTTGTAATGTATTCCTAAATCTTTCAGTAAAATACATTAGTATGTATTTCTATTAAGTAATCATTTTCTTAAAAACTATTTTAACATTTGGTTACTTATTGATTTGAAATGGATTTTTTTAAATTCAAGAAATTACTTTAAACGGACTTAAAATTTTAAAATAAAAAAAAATTAAATAACATTTAGCACTGAAAGGTAATAGATTCCTTTTTTAATATTTTTTCTTCAAATTTAAATTAGTTTCATTGATATTCTTTTCAAATACACCTAGCTCTTTCCTTTCTTTTGAAATTTTTTAGGTATCTTTGTATTTGTCTGTAGATTATTTCAGTAATTGATTAAAAAAGTGAAGAGATTTGTTAATGAGGTGTTGTTATACATACTAAATTAAAATAAACTAAAAGGGATATATTTTTGTATCATGTTTGCTTACACTAGTAAACTTTTCAGCCAATTCACTTGTATTACACAAGTACATATTTTTGGCCGTGGGTAGCCTAGTGGTTAGAGCATCGTACTCCAGACCGGAGGACCTGGGTTCGATGCCCGATGCCACTAAATACCACCGAGTATACACGGAGAACGTGCTCGTTAAATCAGTGCGTCCAAAAGTCTTGTGGGCGGTCGCATCAGAAACAACGAGTGCAGGGGGCTGGAAAATATTTCCCTCCCCTTCAGTTCCATGTCAAAATTGTAGCGGTGGAGAAAAGTGGTGTCGCCATCTATCGTTAAGAAGTCCAACCTGTCTCACAGGCTATGGCAAATTTCATTCCTTGCCTTCGGGAAGGATACGACAACAACAATAATGTTATTAAAAAAGAGTGATAGATAGGCAGTTTTAAAATTTTTGGGGCCATGGGTAGCTTAGTGGTTAGAGCATCGGACTCCAGACCGGAGGGCCTGGGTTCGATGCCCGATGCCACTAAATACCACCGAGTATAGACGGAGTACGTGCTCGTTAAATCAGTGGGTCCGAAAGTCTTGTGGGTGGTCGCAGCAGAAACCACGAGTGGAGGGGACTGGAGAATATTTCCCTCCCCTTTAGTTCCATGCCAAAATTGTGGAGATAGGAGGTGTAGCCATCTATCGTTAAGAAGTCCGACCTGACTCACAGGCAATGGCATTTTTCATTCCTTCCCTGCGGGAAGGACATGACAACAACAACAACAAGTACATATTGTATTATGCAAAATTAAATAGATACTTTAATGATTAGAAGACAGTAATGCTTTAAATAATTGCTATATTTTGCGAAACAGCGATGTTAACGGAAGCTCAGAATCTCTCGATTTGTACAAAGTTTTGAAACTGAGCCAAGTTAAGGCAGCGTGGTATGATTTACACAAAAATCTCTGATTTTATGGTTTTACAGTTATTTATTTATTTAATTATTTTTGCTTTTAAACAAAGTATATGAATTACATAAAACAGATTTGGTTCTCAAAATACTAACCATTTAATTTCTTAAGGAAATGTTGTTAAAATTACGAAGTTATTTAAAAATGCTGCTCCTCCTATAATAATTGATGTACATACAGGAAATTTGATTTACAAATACGTAAAGCTAAGTATAACAAAAGTTGGTATGGGTTCACTGCTAGCGTGATTGATATACGAAAATATAATATTTTTTCTGAATGCTTATTGAAAATTCCTTAAAAAATGTATAAATTCTAAATTAAACTATTTTTTTTAAACAATAAGTATTGCCTTGAATCGAAAATGCATACCAACTTTTGTTACATAAACTATTAGCAAAAGGTAAAAAAAAATCAATGCATTACGCGCAATAGACAAAAAGCCTTAGCATTTTAATTGAAAATAAATGAGTTTTTTTTTCTTTCTGAGATAAAATTAGAGTATGCACCTTTAGGATGTGAATAAAAATCAACATAAAATATATCATATATTCGGATTTTTTTTTTGACTTAGAGCTGTCAAATATTGTGAGACTATAGAAAATTATATAAAAATTAATTTAGGCTAGAAAGTTTACTTAAGTTTTTGATCGATTTTTTGTTAATGGAATCGTACCTGTCACCTTAAAATCACTAAACTATTTATACGTGAATCGTAAATGATCTAGAATAAAAAATTTCACCCATGAAAAAAAGTTTGAATTTTTAATTTTATCTTAATAATTAATTATACAGATTAATGAGCAATCACGGACGTATGATAATAGACAAATTCCAAAGCGGTTTTTTCGATATTTTTCCCCAGGAAACAAAACTTTCTAAATAAAAAAGATCGTATAATAATAGGAATATTTCACGAGTGAATAGATTCAGTTCGAAGGAAAATAATAGTTAATTAACTCCTTTAAAGCATTTTATTCCGTTTTTATGAAGTAATTATAAATTTTACTTATTGCTTTTGAATATCACATTGATTTTTCAATTAAATTATTTTTCCGTCACTCTTTTTTTTTAAGTAGATGCCTTTGTACAAGTTTTGTAAACATTTCACTCTAATCTATAAGTTATGTTTTTTTTTCTTAAGGACATTTTTGAGAAAAAAAATTACTTTATTATGACCGGCTATAAGAGTGATTTTGTGAGTGACTTTTATAACATTCCGTTCCTCATATTTAAAGTCCATAAACGTACTTGTTATTTTAAATAAGATATTAGCAATATAATTGAGTTACGCATAATATTACACATACGATGCATGTAGAGGCGGCCATAACACTGTAGCAAATAAGGAAATAAGCGTGTGTGCCTTTCCCCCTATATACTTGGGGGAAGACGCCACATAATTCAGAAATAAATTAAATGAACTTTGAATTTTTTTTAAAAATTTGTAACACTGTATACTATTAAATAAAATATAAATGATTAGCGGTAAAATTTAATGATAAGTGGTCTATCACCATCGGTTGCCTCCACCAGCACAGAACAAGGGAGCACAGCCCTAATCCTCTGATCAGAAAACGCAAACCAACCGGCCGTAAAAAAACAAACAACAGAAGTCTTAACTGAATCAGAGAGAAGAGCAACTATGCCGGAAAAGGCCCGAAGTAAGCTAGAAAAGGCGGGTAAGGTCAAAACAAATAAGAAGAAACCTTCGAAGAAACAGAAGAAAGATATGTGTCAGTTTTTCATCCTCACAAAGCGAAGAAATTCCTCTAAATACTAGTGGTGACAGTTTTGATGAGGATAATAATGACAATTTTTGCGCTGTGTATAAAAGGTACTTATATGCTAAAAAAGGTCCCAAGTGTAACTGTAATTGAATGCAACAAATGGTTGCACGAAGATTGCAATAATAATCATTTGCACTGAGTGAAATGTTGTGTAAGTTATAATTCGAAACTGTACTGTTATTTTTTTTCAAGAATTTAATTCTTGTTTTTGTTTTTCTATAGTTATTTTTACCTCATACTTAATTTTGTAATGTTTGCTTTATTTTTTATTTACTGTTGTGCTGTTGTATCTTACTCCATGACTGGCGGCATCTTCCTCCATATATGGGGGAGTACGCCACAATTAAATGAATTTCCTTAAAGTTAAATCTCTTATTTATTTTCATGCTAAGAAGAGAATTAACTTGCATACATAACCAATGGAATATTGAAATATAAAGTGTATTTTTTTCATGGTCTTGTCATTTTAATTTTCAATGTACTAATCGAAAAATCCTTAAATATGGCGCCTTCCCCCGAATTACCTAAACTCGACCATTTTGCCAAATCATAAAACATCGCCAAATCAAAAGAGGTCTTCAAATGTTGTCGAATATGATTATTGTGTTTGTACATGCGTGTAAACAGTTTTCCCATTAGCCTATATATCGCAGCGTTTGATGACATGTATTTATTTGACGAATTGATCAACGGTACAGTACTTAAGTTCCACAAAGATTTATTGACATAAAAATAAGAGTTCAGATAAATAAATATTTTTGTTACAAGGTGTTTTTTTTTATTTCTATGAATAGCTTAATATTAGAAAGTTAAAATATATTTTCATGGATATTCATCAAAGATCAGAAATTATTTATGTAACTACAGTTGTTATTTCTATAATTATTTTTTTTTTTGAAAATAAAAATAAGTTTCTCGTAAATACAGTTTAGCTTTGTAATTGCATTCTTCAAAGATGTTTAAATTGCTTTTGCTTTGCTTATTATAGCATTCGATTACTCATACGCGTAAATTTGTTTTAAGGTTAAAAAATGGTTTTAAAAGGAAAAAAGAAAGTAAATTATTCGTTATAGAGAAATAAAAAAGGAATGTTTTAAGTTGATTGAAATCTAATGGAAAAAAGTGCAATAACATTTTTTTCAAAATAAGAAAGCATGCAAAAGAAGAAAGAAATGCCACAACACATTTTACAACTATGCATTCAAATCATCTAATGATTACCTACTTTTATGTGAGGATAGTTGTTACTTGGCCTTCAGTAAAACCATTTACTTTAAATTTATAAAATAGTTACACAATTGCAGTATCTTAGATTAAGTGCTTAGAGTACACTTCCAGATGTAAAACATGAAGTGGAATAAAGACTCATTTTGAATTTTCAATATAAAAGAATAGCTCGAAAAGAGAATTGATTTACGAATAAGAGGATTTAAGGATTCTCCAAACTAATTTTGGCTTGCAGGATATTTTTGCTGCTTGTACAATTTATTTCACTATTTGTTTGAAATAAGAAAATATAGAAGCTGTGCAGTTTTAGAACATTCTAAAGTTTGTTCCGTATTTCTTGCAATATTTTTTGCGTGAAAAAATTAAAGAGGACATACATGCACCCAATTATCATTTCATTACAAAAAAATAAAACAAAATAAGATAATCTTATAATTTTATTTAAATTTTTGATCAACTTCATTTCAAACAGTACAAACAAATAAGGAAATTTTCATCACGTTTTAATGACATTTATTTTACAATGCTTTTCTGTCTCTTATTAAATAATGTTGACAAAAAACTATTAAAATATATTTGTTAAAACCATGTTGCTATTTATTAAAACTAACTTTTAAAATCTTCATTATTGATTAAAGTCTTAAGTTATAGTTAAAATGTAACAATAAACAAATTTGATATATATCATTAGTATTATCTATGTATATTATTTTAAGGTATCCGAATACGTTGAAAATGCCCAAATTCAGTGAAGACAGATATTTTTGTTTTTTATTTTATTGAATAGAACAATATTTTGACTTAACGAAACATACTTTGTTTTGTTTCTACACTACCTAGAGGTCAAGTTACAATCCATTTTATAAATTTAGAAAAACCGGAAGTGGGCATATAAATTGCTCATAATCTATGATGGCGAGTCTGATAACTCAAAATATTACAAATGTATTTCTGTAAAACTTTTTGAACCTGATATTTATGTTGTTTTCTACAGAATGTACGAAAATATGTCTTATTGTATGAATACTTTTTTAGTTATGGCTTGTTATTTAAATAATGGTCTCATAAAAAACGTAACATTTCTTATAATGTTTACTCAATCAGCTCTAAAATTTTCAAATTTTAATAAAAAATTAAAATTTTAGTACATTTTCTAGATAAATGCATCTAATTTGTTTTAGTAATACTTTTACTAATATATGTTTATTACTTTTTTTCTCTAACTGCTTTGAAGTTTTTCAAAAATATTGCTAAAATTTCACTTATAATTGTGATTTTTGTAAAATTCAGGTAATTTATTTTAAATTTTGATGATTAAATATAGTAATATTTATTCGTATTGGGTCCTAAAAGAGCATTTATAAGGTTTCAGTATGCTATTTTGTTAAAAAGTAATCTGAACGCGTGTTCGGATACCTTAAATCTCTTACCAAATGCTTTTACTACTACAAATTATAGCTGAATAATGCTTAATGAACGTGTAACAAATTGTATGCTTTTATTTTTAAGTGGAATATAAATGAACAATTATTATTATCATTTTGCATCTTTTAATTCCATTTGTTTTTGCTTTAGCCTTATTTTTTTTTAAGTTAGTGAAATATTTTTTCAAGCTAAATATTCTATTTGTCTAAAAGTGATTTATTAATCTTACCTTTCCTTTTTTTTCTTAGTTTAAATTAATTTTAAAGCATTTACTTAGAGTTTTTTTCTTTTTTTGTTTTAACTTTCATCATTACCCTTTTTTATATTTTCGCATTGAGGTTTGTAACTTTCATTTACTATTTCTCCTTCTTGAGTGAAAATTGAAGAAAATTTTCTAAAGTTCAATTCATTCAGAATATTTCCGAATCATTAAAATGATGAAATAATAAAAAGTCAAATGAGGTATGCAAAACTGAACTCTTTAAAAGAATTATCTTCACATAGGTGGAGATAATAAAAATAATTTGATGAAATGGAATATTATAATTAGAAATTTTAATTTTTAATGAAAACAAATGTTTTTGCACCATTTATCTTCAGATTTCAAACACTAATATGCTTTTAATGATGTCGTTTCTAATTTAAATTAATGTTATGAATTAATAGAATTAATTAAAAAATATTGTATGTGTGTATGTGCTTATGTGACCACACGATAGAAGTGAGAATTTGATTTATTCTGTGCAAGAGAATCCAATTGTTTGGATGTACTGCGTTTTCTTTTACGACATTTTCGCATGCGAGCGTTAAGTAGTTCAATTTTTCGTGCCCATTCATCGGGGGATTTGTTTATTTTACCCATTTTCTGTAAAGGGCAATTTTTAAATAATTATGCATTATTACATATTTAAATATAGGTATATACTATTTAAATGTCAATTCGTCTAATTATTTAAAAAATATTTGTATTTAAATTACTTAAGTAGATATTATTTACATAATATGTATGTTTATATGGTACTTGTGTACTATCGCAACAATGGCAACGTTCAAGATAATTTGCCAAGTTGATAACCCTGATTTCCCATAAGTCTCACGTGCTGAATTAGCATTCATGTGCTTCATTTCATAAAATGTTGCCAAATCCGTAGTGATAATACGTATTTGTATATCGTGTATACAACTTATGTAACGCCGTGTACTATGTAAGACTAGGAAAACTTATTTCCTGACAGCTGTTTATTTTTCTTAAGATTCTCTAAGTAAATAAAAAAGAGAGGGTTCGTACTTTTTCACAATTAAAGCTTTTATTTTTTCCTAATCTCTTGGTGGTCATCTCACTAATAAAACCCCAAATATTATAAGTTTTTTTTTATTGCAACTTCATTAAAATTTCGAGTGTTGTAATTCTTTTGGCTCATTTTTGTGTGTGTGTGCTTAAATGCTCTTTCAACTGAATCAAAAAATAGATCCCATTTTTCGTTTCTTCTTATCTTCGTTATCCTACATTAGAAGAATAATTTTTTCCAATTATTTTCACTTGCTCTCCTCTTCTCTCGTTCGCTCATTGGAGTTGAGTGAAAGTGGGTTGCATGACAGTAACATTTAAATAAAGAAAATAAAACTTCACGGGGAAAAGTGTGCATGAAACTTTTGCTTAAAAAAACACGTGCGAAAAAACTTTTTCATTCAAGACTAAAAGAGTGTTGCCGCCCCGAGCATGATTGCCGAATGGAGTCGAGTTAAACGATTGAGCGTAAAGCAGCCAAACCTGATGCTTAATTTAGATTCACTCTTCAACAAAAGAAGTTATCCCTTCAAAAATAACTGGCGATGACTGACGAAATTTTTAACCATGTTCAAGTGACGAAAACTCTCTCCGAGCTTCCACACCACTTAGGGTTTGCAGACCCGGGATTAAAATAACTAATCCCGGGATTTAATCTTTGTCTAAATTATATTTTGAATTTTTTTTCAAAGTATTGTGAATCTGGTATTACATTTAATGTATCTTATTTACTTTTTTTGTATTGTATACGTTCAATGTCAGTTTTCTCACGGGTTGAACTTTGAAGGTTTCGAGGCGGGTGTGTATGTTAAACCGTGAAATTTGATATGTTTTATCTTATTTCCTTCTGTAACTTTCTCCCCATTACGAATGGGGTCAGAAAACGGACATTTCTCCCACCCCCAGAGTGTCCGGTGTCAGCTAACTTGGACAGAGGCAATTGGAAATTTTTAAGAGATATCTAGTAGGATTTCAGCTCCAGGATCCTAGAATTCTGAAACCTCGGGATCCTGATGTTTTTTTCCATCTCGAAATCCAGCGATTAAAATAATTAATTTCGGGATTTAATCTTTGAATTATATTTAAAACATTTTTTCTCATAAAATTGTTTTAAGAATTTAATTCTTTAAAAATTTATATTTTGTTTATGAAATATGTACGCAGAATTTTTTTGTGCAATTATAAGTGCTATAGATAAAAAAAATACATGCATTGATCTCACATTTCTCGTATGGGAGAACGTCGTACAGATCTAACACTGCAATGCTTACACAAAAATATAAGCAACATCTCAAGAACAGATTTTCTCACAGTTCCTTCTTCAATTAAATGCCGTTAATTGTAGGGGACCTGCTTCGAAGACTCGAGGCACTTTAATTCCAATTGCATTACTAACAGCTCATGCAACTGGATCTTCAATTTTAAATGAGGTAACGCTTGAAATTGATTCGCATTAGGATTCAATAACCGGATCAATTTATGTGTATAAAAACCATTAAGTGTAGCAGAACTAAATAAAGTTATCAAAGAGGTAGGTATATGTACCAATGCAGTCTATTATATTTGAGATACTGTCATCAAAAACTCAAAAAGAAATGTCTCTTTTTTTAAAAATGGAGTGAGACGTGGTGACTACTTGAAAAGAACATACTCCTATTTAATGACGATAATATCTACTAGTAAAAAATCTGAACGTTCATTTTCTTTTGCAGGACCATTCATAACAAAAATAAGAAACCGTATCAATGTTGAAACGCTGGAGGAGCTGTGTTCTTATAAGTTTATTTACAGAAGCACAAGAAATGAAGAAATGCTTTTTTTTTAAAAATTTCATTATTTACTATTTTTATTTGCTTTTTATGATGAATTAATTTTTTATTTGTCTCATTAAAATAATATTGAATTAATTTTTAATTATATTTTAGTTTTATTTTGCAATTTCAACTATGCTAATATGTAAGTATTTTTAATAAATAGTCCAATCCTAATCATGGGGTTTTTGGATATTGTAATCCCGAAATCCCGGGATTGAAAATATGACACGGGATTGCAAACCCTAACACCACTCCAAGAGAATAATTTAAACAAAGACAGATTAAACGCTCATCAGCCCCTCTACACGGCAAGTCTTCAGTGCCACTGGGGCTCAAACTCATGGCACAATGTCAAGACTCACTAGGTACAGTGACCAGATAAGATTTTCGCAAGTAGTGTATTAAAAATGCTTGTATCTTTATTAAGAAGTTTTACATTTACGAAATCATAAATACAGAACTAACTTTTTTTTTATCTCAGCCGGATATTGAACAAACGTGTGGGCTTATAGATCACATATTTAAAACTATGCTCAATTAATTTGAATGATAGCTGTAAGAAATATTTTAAAATAAGCCTTTGGATAAATTTCTCGCATTCATCTTTCAAAAGTATTTATTTTCTTAATAAAAAGTATTTTTTGCTGTCATTTACAGCTAAAGAATTCCGAAAAAGTGTGCTGTGATGTTTATTCATACTTCAAGATGTGTTTCAGTACGAATTTTTGTATACATGGAAGAATAGATATATATTCAGAACCAAGATAAATCCCGTTTGCTAGTTTTAGAAAGAAACTATTTTCGTATGGAAGAGTATTTCGAAACTTCTAGCAAATCTTGGATCATGATACATCTCAAATGTAGAATATTTCTGATACTCTTTATAATGCTTTATTTATTAGAGATATGGATTCCTTTTAAAGACTTTTCTAAAGTTTACTGCACATTATTTTCTTTTTTTGATGTCTGTCAAATTTTAACCCAAATCTCTTTTTTTATTCCGAAGAAATGAAAATTGTTGCACAAAATGTGACAAATATTAATAATTGTAATTATTTTCTTCTAAAATAGTTTTTTTTCTCGTGAAGATAGCACAATTTTATCCACTACCAATCCGTTACATTCGTTTTATCCGTATACGCTTAATCACGAGTATTAAATATATGTATTTGGCTGAATTGCAGTTATATGCGGCGAGAAAAAAAACCCATTATTAACTGGAACTCACCTATGGAAAAATACGTTCTATGGTATAGAGATAAGAAAATAATAATTAAAAATTATATTTTTAAATTTTAGTATGCCCACAAAGAGGTCGAATTTTGACAAAAATTTGGACAAAGCCTTAAATTTGGTAAGATGGTTTTAGCTTCAAATTGGTTATTTTTCTGAAATATAACTAATCAACCTAAAGTAATAAGTACTGAGTAGTATGTAGTGCACCTTACATTGCAACATTTCTAATTCAGTTCTCTCCACACGCAGTCAAATCAGTCCTGTTTAGGGTTTAGTCCGGTTTTAGTCAAATTAGTCCTGTTTTGCCACTACTCCGTTAGGGCTATCGAAAGATAGCCCCAACCGGTGCCCCTACGCTGTACCAGTACTGATATTTTCTTCTTTCTAACTTTGATTTGCACCCATTCTTAATTCTTATAGTGAAATCATTAATGCTACTGTTTGTAAAAGATACAGTGTATGTATGGTATTGAAATACTTCTCATTCTTGATTTTCTTTAAGGTGAAGGTAAGAATTTTTTCATTGAGTGAGTGAGTGAATATTAACGTCGCACTGTTCAGCTACGCGAGGGCTTTTGGCGAAGAACCGCGTAATTTTGAAAAATGATCAAGTGACGCGGACGACACCTGAGCTGGCACCCCTCTCCTAACTACCACACCCACCAACTGGAGGACATTTGAGCTCTCGACATATTTAACGTGCATCGCTCCCCTACACGGTGGTTTTTCAGTGGTACTGGGCTCGAACTCATGACACACTAGCTATGATCCAATACCTAGACCACTTGGCTACGGCAGCCCCGAATTTTTCATTGAAGGCAAGAATTTACATTCTTGAAACTATTCATTAAAGCATAGATGATGGTGGGGCAATCAATCCCTGAGAAATTTGTGCATTTTGTTGCTTGAGAAAAAAGGAAAATGGAAATATTATTAAAAAACGCCGATATTATTTCTGTCCCCATTGCAAGGTAAGACTTAGTACTACACCATGCTTTGAACTGTGTATGCATATATATGCGCTCGCACACAAAACCTTCAACCGCTTGAAAAAGAGGCACGAACATGAAATTTTTTGTAAGTATGAAAGAAATTCTTTTAAGATGTAGAAAGTATTCTTCACAGCATGCAAAGTGTATTTATAAAAAGCAAATAATTAGAGTCTTTGTGTTCCACAATTATAAAATAAAAAAATAGTGTAAAAACTTTAAAATTGAAAATTAAAATAAAATTCTTCCATGTCTCCATACTGTTAAGTATTATGCTTAGTTATATATGCAATAAGTAAAATTTTCATTTTTTTGGAACATTTCGGGCAAATAAATTGACGCTTAAGGCGTTAAGATCACGAAAACGTTCCAGAATATTGGGGACAAATCGTAACTTCTTCTCTAAGCCTCGAGAATTTCTTAGTGGTGGACATAAGAAAGTCTGTAAAGGAAATGCATCAATTCTGCATGCAGTGTATCGGGATTGTGACATATCAATAAATTTACTTATTCTTGGTAGTTTTTAAAGTTTTTAATTAAGATTTAAGCTTAAATTAAGCATTAAAATATTTAAAATACATTATTATTGCATACTATGTTATTTTTCATAGGGAAAAGGAAGCAACTAAAAATATGATTTAAAATTGGATCGCGATTAGTGGAAGATTGAAACACGCTTTTACAGAAAGAACATGAAGCACATTTTGGAGAATAATATGGGGTCTTGGTATCACTCTAATATAGGCAATTATAATGCATGTTCCATATATGGACCTTCACGTGTTTGGAGGAGGTTTTGCTAAAAGAAAATGGCACAGAGATGAGGTTCTAGAACTTTACTTGTATGTTCAGCTTTACCGAGGTGCTATAAGTTCATACTTCTTATCCATTGATAATGACTTCTTTCCACCTCACCGTTCTAAACATACAGATAAATATATTGGATAGTAAAATATCAATGATTCATGCAATGACGAGTAAATTTCGAAACCTAAATTCTATTGATTTAATTTCAAATTATATCATCTCTGATGCAACACCAAAGCTACTGCGGACGGATTTCGTAATGGTAGATCGCATTCAGGTGACAGGATGGCACTTGAGATGGTAACCCCTGCCGAAACTTCCAAACCTCGCAGTCGGTTAAATCCAACTGAGATACTTGGGTAGGTATTTGAACTAAAGATTTTAGCTTGTTTAACTGCACGAAGAGCATTATTCAATTAAAACTTATTTTGTTGCAAGAGTGGAAGAGTTTGATAGTGAGATGATTCAGATGAGTTTATTTTTATATGATCTAAAACTATTCCCTTTATCTATTAGCATTGAAAGTACAATGCAAAATTTCATTCTATCCTACATTTAATTTCGCACTCTACTGAAAGAAATAACCAATAAAAGGGGAAAATAATAAAATATCTAAAGACTTTATAAAGTACATTAATCTTTATCATGTGTTGAGTAAAAAAAGTAAAGTAAATATAATTCAGAATGAATATATAATTTGAATAACGATCTCCAATGACACATATAATGCATTATTTATATATGTTTTTCTCTGGAGTCAGATTTTCATATAAGAAAAATTTTGCTTCTCTTTACGTCATGAATATCATTTGCATTTATGATTTATTTATTTTAGGCGGCTATCAAAGAACCTGTTGTACATTTAAACTATTTTACTTCTCAAAACCAACATGAGATGTAATAAAAAAAATATTAACAGCGTTGTGAAACTGAACAATTTATCTTGTGATAGGTTATGCAATCAATTTGGATATATATATATATATATATATATACTAGCCGTTACCCACCCACTTCACCGGGTATTTTATAATGTTGTAAGAGAACGAGTTCTGTTTCTGAACATAAAAAATATATTATTGATATCTAAGTCCTAGCATTGAGCGTTTGAATATATTGAAAAGCAAACTGATAACTCTCACCTCTTGATTTAAAAAGGAATTCTGAATAATAGTTTCTAAATTTAAATAGAATTATCTCTTACGCACCCGTAACCTCCTCCCCTAAAGCGGATTTCCGCAAAACCCATTTTTAATGGATATCTCTATTCAAGAATATATATATATATATATATATATATAAACATGATTGCTAAATATATGTCTTAATCCAATAGCTCAGAAACGGATTTTTTTTATCTGCAACTCCATAACCTTGTTGAGAATCGATTTCCAAATGAACCGTTCTTAGCAGATTTTAATTCAACAAAATAAACATGCATACCGAATTTCATTATTATGGGTCCAGTACTTCAAAAACGGATTTTTTTTTGTCAAAAATTTAAAAATAGGGTGAATTTTTTTTATATAGAAATCAATTTTGTTTTCGCCCCAGTAACTTCACTCTACCACCGAAGGAGTCGATTTGAGTAAAATCCATTTTTAGTGGATCTCTATTCCACAAAAGAAACATGCTCAACAAATTTCTAGTAAATGGGCCTAACAATTCAAAAACAGGAATTTTTTTCTATACCTTCCCTTAACCCCTCGCAACCCCCTTGGCGGTCTATTTTCGCAAAAAAAAACCCTTTCTTAAAGGAATTCTATTCCATGAAAGGAACATGCCTACCAATTTTCAAGGAGGTAGCTGTAATATTTGAAAGAAATATTTATCTGTAACGCCCCTTAAAATCCCGCAAAGTCCTTTGGGGATACATTTTCGTAAGACCCATTTTGTATCAGATATCTATTCTATAAAGGGAATATGCTTACCAATTTTGAAAACTCTACATCTGATAGTTAAAAAAAAAGATATAATTATGTATAATGCCCCTTAATAACCCACAATGATGTAAACGCTTTTTGGGTGTCAATTTTCACAAAACCCATTTTGTAGCGTAATTCTATTCCATGAAAGGGATCTACTTAGGAAATCTCAAAAGTGTACGTATTTCATTATAAGGTACATTGAAATACTTCTAACGCGAAAACGCTTAAGACGAAATACTGGTTAACATAAAATAATACAACGGTCCAGACGAAATATTATGTATTTCCATGCACTTTTTTCTGTTAACTCGAAACGAAAATCGCTTAACTCTAAAACATTTCCCTCCTGGGAATGAACAAAATATGGAAAACACCAGAAATTAATTAATTAACACCAGACAATTTTTTATTTTTTTTTATGAGGAACATCATAAAAAGCATGTGAAGTTATTCAGATACGCTTTCTAATGGTGAAATGAATAAGAAATATGGATGACTTCAAACAATCTATTGACAATTTGCTGCTAAATAAGACAACGCAAAGAAAAATATCGGATTATGTTTCAAAAACTCAATACATAGTTTGTTTTTCAAAAAACTTGAAAATTTTTATTACATTTCTTTAGGTTCTTGTTAATGTTTTTGTTTCACTAATTTTTATTAAATAGGTGTTTATAAGTGTTTTATTCAATGCATGTATGCGTGTTATCTGCGTAAATAAAATGTACTCTAATAAACTTAATTTTTAATATATATATATATATTATGTATGCAATATTCCTTAACGCGAAATTCTTTTAACACGAAAAAATATTTCTGTCCCTTTTAGTTTTGTTTTAAACGATTTTCCCTGTACATGTAAATAACATCAAATAAACAAATGTTTCGGACGCCATATACATCCCTCAAATGAGCTTCAAGTTGTTCAGATGAATGAAAACTGATTATGTTTAAACATAATTTCAATTTATTTCATTGAAATCAGCTTAAATCTAAGCTTTGCGAACATCTTACAAATGTAAACACAAGATTCTACAGCAACTTTTATTAGTACAGCGTTGCCATTCGCAAAAAAGAAAAAGTGAAAAATAAACAAAACTAGAAATTATAGATTAGGTAGTAGCTACATTTTAATATTGATATTAATTATTTTACAATATTTAACCTACGTCTAATAGTTTAAAAAAATAAATAATTAAAACGCCCCTTGAGTGTCGGTTTTCGCAAAATCCGTTCTTTTCGAATCTCCACTACATGAATCTGTTTTTATGATAAGTGAATAATGATCCTTATGATATATGAATAATGATCCTGAATATCGTAATCTGATACAGACAAATAATAACAAATTTCAAGCAGATTTTCTAGCTCTTGAAATACTATTATCTCCTTAAGTGCAGCCGGTGTATATATCCGTTTTGCTCAACCGGTGCGTTATGTGTCCTGGACGGGTATTGTCCTTTCGAAATACGATTATTTTCTTTGCGCTGCTATCAGTAAAACTATTCTGAATAAAATAACCGTGACAGTGATTGCGGAGGTTTTACATATTTCAGAGAAAAATTTGTTTATTTCTACCTTTTCTTCCTCCATTCTTAATACACTGTACACGCTAACCTATGTGAAACAAGGGGACACTGGGGAGCGAATCACGTAACTTTTAGTCGGTAGTTAAGGGGTTAAAAGATAAAGTAATTATTAATACTAATATTTATGACAAAATACATTAATTTAAATTCAATATTATTAAAATATCCCATTGAATTTGACATGTGACCTTTATAAATTAAGATCCTTGTGGTCAATAATTATTCTCAAGGAAAGCTCTGTAGAATTAAATGACAGTTTCAATTTTCTTTTCACTATTTAATTCATTGTAGAAAATTTTAAAACTATTATTTATCCTGAAAATCTGCATCTTTCCCCAATATTACATTTCAAGGGCTTAGTTGATACATAATTCACATTGCGACGGTTACTGAATCTTAAATTTGATATAGTTTATTTAGATTAGGTTTACACTGTAACTCGTCAGAGTAATCGAGCTAGATTTCGTAATCCTTACGAGCGGCCGCAATAAGAGCACAGTCCATAATTCTGAGTATCATTATATGAGTATTTCAAGATTTATAATCAAAGCTGCTTTGAATATCGTAAAGGTGAGAACTTGATTTTCCCCTTGAACATTGTTTATGTTCAATAATGTTTAAAAATATGTTACAAAAGTTAAACTTGCTAAACGTATTAGAAGAAATCGGTGAAAATAGATGAATCCTTTAAAGCCGTTGAACTAAAAGAAATTTATTTGAAATCCTCAAAATTTAGGAAATACTAGCTGGTGTACATGTTCTTCACACGGGTGAATTGAAAAGTTAAATAATACAAATTGTAGGCGAAAGAAGTTTTTAAGGAATTAATTTTAGGTGAATTGCAAATTAAACAAAAAAGAAACCTTTTTGCATATATACCTCAGCTGAACAAAGAAAACCAAATTTGTTAAAACGATATGGTACCATAAAAATCATCAAACTATCAAAAACTTGTATTGGCTTATTTGATACCTCGACCCTTTATAAATATGCCTGCAAAATTTCAAAGCTTTACCTGCATTTTTTATCAAGTTATGGAGTAATATTTGATGCTGGACAGCAACTACCACGCCAACATTTCAGATCATTTGCTAGAAAAAAGCCTGATAAAAAATGAATTAATTATTTTTCTACCGCGCGTAAATGAGACTGACATTATATATGCAGTAACAAATAATTTCAAGAAAGAATTTTGCAATTCATGGAAAAATTCTATTTTGTAAATTGTTTATTGAAGAGCAAATGGATTTGGTCAAGATTTAAAAGTTGTGCGTGCTTTTTATGATATTATTATGAATGAAATTAAAACTTCAAAACGGATTCTCCCTAAGTACAAATACTAAATCTCATTTTGATAACTCAGATAATTAAAAATCTAATTCGCAAGAATAGAAAAACTCTCCTATTTTTATATATTTGTCTTTGGTGATATATATATATCTCATGTGTGTGAAATTCAACACTTTTATTATTAAAATATTTTTCGATATTTATTTAAGCAAATGCACATATGAAGTTCTTAGATTTTGATATATTTTACTTATAAAATGTTATTTGATTTTGATTTCACTCGTGTACAATATTTAACATGCGAAGGCTTTTAAAATCATGGAAAACAAAAATAAAGGCATAAACATCTTTTATACATGTTGTGCATTAGCTCTGAGCATGGGATTAGCTCTGAAGTGTGTGTATTTATTTTTTTATAATTATCATGATAAAGTCTTATGAAATATTGATCTTTCATTCGTTTTCTTCTATATATCCATTATGGCAGTATATTGTTTAATTGTTCTACATTTGTGCAATTTGTTATGGTCAGCAGTTTTAAAAAAGCTAATTAACATTTCATAAGATTTTCAGACTATTCGATGAGTATTATATCATGCTATTCATGGAATGAAAACTTCAAACTCATATTTATCCATGTTGAATATTTGTACATATACTATTATTCAAAACCCTAAGGCTTTTTTGATAATTGAAGTATAGGCTTGAAATTTTTTATACATGTTCTGAAATGTATATTTTGTAAAACTGTGCATGAAATTAGCTCTAAAATGCTTAGTACTTTAACTAAAAAATTTCAATATCAAAATTTATGTTTTTTTGAGAATTTTTGGAAGTTTAACTATAAAAAAATTTATAAAAACTAAAGAGCAACAGAAGAAAGGAAACCATGCACAGTTTTATGTAGTATATTATAAGGTACTTGGAAAAAAAATTTGAAAAAAAAGAGACATGTTTAAAAAAGTCTGAGGAATTTAAAAAATGATTACAAAAGTTCAAAAAATTTAAATTTTTACAAACATTTTGCAAGAAATTAAAATTTTTTGTATGGAATTATTATTAAAAATACAATTAAAACAAAATATCAAATGTTAAAAAGAAAAAAAATTGTGAAGATGGTACCATTACGCCTTAAGTTTTAAATTCTGTAGATAGCTAATATCTGATATAAAGGATTCTTTTTTAAATTATAAAACCCCGTAAGATTCTTGTAGGTCGATTTGTGAAAACCCCTTCATAAGGTGATCTCTGCTCAGCAAAAGTAACACATTGCTAAAAATTTTGTGTAATGAACGCCTAAAATAGTGTAAATCTGGATGTGTAATACTTTAATATTACTTTATGTTGTGCTTATTTTATGTAAAAATTGTAATTTTCGCAAGCAACGTGGTTCCTTACATTATAACGGCAATTCATTGGAAACATAGCGAAATGTCTTGGCGATAAAGCCAAGTTGGCATCATTTGATGGTGACCATATTTGCAACTTGGCGACTGATTGAAAGGTTCAAAAGGTGATATGCTGTAGTGCCACCTGGTGGAGTGCTGCAACAAAGAAGATAGCACAAAAACCTTCTCCACAAAAAATACATATACATGCCAGTTTTCATAGTGATCGTTTGAACAGTGTTGGACATTTTATTTACATATGTTTAGATTAGAATTTGTCTTGGATTTTCTTGCGACGTTTGTTGCGCAACATAAAAATGAAGATAAGTTGCATGGATTACGCTTGCAACAATAAACGAAATGTATACATTTAACGTATTATGATGCTGAAAGTATTCCTTCAATAAATAAACTGCTTAAGGATATATAAATAATTTCTTCCATTCTTAATAATATAATTAATTCACAAGTATGACGTGTGCATATTTTACATCTAATATAATTTTATGAGTACAGACATAAGAATAAATAATTTACATGATAATATTAAAATCAGCTTGTGTTTTTTATTCACCGAAAATAGCATAAATGGAATTATTCGTTTTTATATATTCAAATCAGAAACCTAGAAGATTTCACTTCTGTCATGTCACAAAAACACACACTTTTTTTTTAAATTTTCATTAGTATTATTCCGTTTCGAGTTTCTGATGTTTCAAAAGTATATTGAACATGTGTAACACAACTCTTAGCAGATATCTTACCCATTTCTGTAGGAGTAGAAGGGATGTTTTTGGAAGTATGCCATATTGAATGACTAATGGCCACTTTCAACTTCCGAAGCTTTAACGTTCTATCACTGCATTATTAATAAAAAAAAATCTGTAAGAAAAAATTGTCATAAAAAAGCAGTTATAGTGCTCCTTAAGAGCAGAAGCAAAAGGTCAGTTCACAATTTTTTTTGTTGTCATAACCGTCATAAGCAATATTATCCCGTTATAAGCCTCTTTTCTAAAAAGTAATGTTTCTATACTTATATTATATATAATAATATTTTTGTAACATATTGAAATAATTTCAGATTTTATTATTCAGGAATTCACTTTTCCTGAATAGAATGTATGAAAAATGGTTCTATTTTTTTCTTCTTTCCATTTTCTCTTTTTCTTTTCTTTTTTTTTTAAATTTTGTTTAACTAATAACTCAAAAATTTACAATTAGCTTTATTACTTTTGTTTATTAGCTAGTATAAAATTAATTTTTTTTTAAAATTTCTTTAATACTCAGTGAAGTCTATTAAAAAGGTATAAATCATTTAATAATGTGACTGTTCAAAATAATTAATTTTAACCAAACATATTTAAGAAACAAATTGAATATAATTTTATTGAATTCCATTTAAGTAAAATAATAATCGAAAGCTTTTCAATGAAATCCTTAAAATGCTAACGTATACATATTTTGTTTTGAAATAGTCTTCCATGAAATTTTTAAATATTTTTTCCGAAAAAATGTTGCTGTCTTATTTTTTTCATACTCCATCTTTAAATATTTTTGACATTAGATTACAGATATCAACAGATTTAGAATGGACACCTCTTTTCTCTCATGGAATTCCTCGAAAAACAGATTCCGTTACTAACTCCATGAAATATTTTATCTTAATAACTACTGGAGAGATTCGAATAAAATTTGGTATGCAAATAAAGCTGATATAATGCAAAAAAAGCTATCATTCAACAGTTAAAATATACACGCATGACCGTGCGTAACACTCATCGAAGTTGGAAGGTATAAAACACAGGAATTGCTAAATATAACAAAAAAATTGGTTAAAAGGGGGGTTGGTCCCCTTTTTTAGATAAACGGGCCTCACAACGTGATTTTATATCGAAAACAAGGGAATTTATGAGATCCTGTGTTAATCAATCCCACTCGTTCAGCTACTCGGTTTCCAGGCCTTGGAGGGTTCTCGGAGGGTCTTTGAGTGTTGAAATTGTCCTCCCTAGAATGTCCTAGACATGCTCTATACCACGGGTGCCGAACCTTTATGAATCAACGTGCCATTTTTTCCAAAGAAATGTTTACTGAGGTATAGATGTGTTGCAAAATAATTTTTACTTGTGATTATTGGGAAAGTAATAAAACTAATTACGAACAACTCAAAGCTCTTTATTTACTACGAAAAAATATATTTTGCACTGTATAATAGTAGATGCTTTTGTTATACGTGTAATTCAATTAAAGTAAAATTAATGGGATTTCTGTTGTTGCAGATTAGATGGCAAATAACTTATAATAGGATTGTAAGATGTTACTTTTAGTAGAATGCATGCTGAAGTGGGGTCATCTTTCAAACGGTTTCTAAGCGAGTCTTTAATGTTATTCATGTCTGAAAACAATGACTCGCAAGCATAGGTAGATAAAAATGTGGTTATAATACCATGAGTCAGCTTCTTCAAACTGCTAAATGTGTCTGGAATAGAATTCCATGGTTCCAAACTTTAATTACTGGCATTTTTACTATATATCAATTCCAACTTTTGCTTGTTTCAATAAATTTTTGAATCCATATTGAATTACACTGAAAATCAATCAGTTGCATTTCAAATTCTTCAGTTTCCAACCAGTCAAACTGGGACAAGTTTAGTCTATCAAATGAAGTCACATCAGAGTATTTTTACTTTGTTTTAGTTAATTTTTCCTTGATGAGAAAATGCAACGGCCAAAACGTACTCAGGTTGTTATGAGAAATAATATTTGGAAGAGATGGGATACGACTGAAAATCATAAATCTAAAATCCAGCCTTCAGCTGAAACTAGATGTGAAAAGAACTGAATATTTCCATGATGTACTTGACTATATTATATTGTCATATTATGTTACAATATTTTAAAGTCAAAAATTATGTTTACTGTTCCGTCTCCAAAAAAAAAGAAAAGAAAAAAACTTCAATAAGTGCACTTTGTACTTTTAATATTCATAACTAGCAAGATCTTTTATTTGACCTTTTTGTATTTTTCAATTCCTACTATTAGTTCACACTTTCTCTATATTTATATATTATTTATCTGGTTCAAATTTTCAATAGTTAATAAAATACATTTTAAAGCACTCAATCGAGCTAACATTTTATATATACGATTTTTTGGATGACAATAGAGTAATTTAATTATAATTAATAAAAATTAATTGATTAAAACTAATTATTCAAAGAATTGCAAATACGGATACGTTGGCAGCATTTTTGGCGACTTGTTTCAAAACTTCTAAAGGTTTCTTTCTCACACATTTTAAAGCACTCATTTGAGCTGAAATTTTCTATTCACTAATGTTGTGGGTAACAATACGATAATTTAATTATAATTAATTAAAATTATTGACAGAAATTAATTATTTAAAGAATTACAGATACAGCTACGCTGGCTTCATTTTTAGCGACTTGGGTCAAAACTTTAAAAGATTTTTTTTCACGTTTCAAAGCTGAACAGTTGAACTGAAATTTTATATACACGATTGTTTTTGATAAAAGACGATACTTTAATGATAATTAATAAAAAAATAATTACAACTTATAATGTGATTCTGTCATATGTATATACATATTTATATTAATTGTAACTATTTAATAAAAAGTAACTAAAATTTATTTATTTTTTGTTGATCTAAGTAGGAATTGACTTAAAAAAATCGTTTTATATTACCTGTTTCAAATGAACATATTCCCGAAAAGAAAAATCGAAATATTCAAGTACTAAATAAATATTAATGTGTTATGTGTGCTAAGAATCATAACGAAAAAGGTAATTAGCATTTATATATATGTATTTAAACAATCTAACACTCACATAATTGTATCTCAAAGGTAGCTGAAAGCAATAAATGCATACAATAGAGTAACAGAAATCAGAATGTCAAGAAAATGTTTCCATAACATAAGGAACTGTGCATTATTTCAGATGTATTTGTCAGATTCGCCTATGCCCTACTCCCTGATAAAAATGGCTTTTTTTATGGAAATTAATATCGATTAATTAATCGTTTATTTAGGCTGCACTGCGAAGTAACACTAGAGTTATTGGAGAGGGACCTCGTGATTTTGAACGACATTTAAGTAAAGATATTGAACTATGCAATTAAGAAAATTTTTAGATTTTGTCGATTATCTGTAGAACTACTGGACAGATTTTATAAGGGGACAAGGTACGATCTACACAATTTTTTTTTTAATTTAATGATTTTCAAAAACTTTTTGGTTGCCTACTATGTGTATGTATGATGTAAAACAAATTTTGAGCTTAGAATTTCATAAAAAGCTAACCATTTCATTTTTTAAAGTAAAAACTTGAAATTTATGAAGTGAATTTATAATGCTACTCCTACTACAAAAATTAATGTACATATATGAAATTTCATTTACAAGTAAGTCGAACTATGTATAACAAAATTTGGGAAATGGTTTTTCCGATAACAGGATTGGTATTCGTACAGTACTTCTTTTTATGAATGCTTATTGAACATTCCTTAAAAAAATGTGTAAATTCTAAACTCAGTTATTTTTTAAAAAATAAGTATTGTTTTGGTTGAAAAATGCATACCAACTTTTATTCCATGTACTATTAGCAGCAAGCGAAAAAAAAATTCCAAGTATTACGCGCAATAAAAAAAGTTTTATCATTTTAAATGAAGACATAGTTATTGTATCTTTCCGAGATAAGTAAGCTTAAAGTTTTGATTTGCCAGAGGGATGTGAATAAAAACAACCTTAAAAACTAGTATAATTCTGCGTTTTTTAAAAATAGAGCTTTCCAATTTTGTGAGTTTGTAGAAAAGCATACAACAAATAATTGAGGCTAAAAAAATTAGATTTGAATTTTTGACCGATTTTTGTCAAAAAATCAAATGTAAACTGTGTTGCTTAGTGCATCTGTGTTGCGAAATACCCATGCGTGATTGAAAGTAACACTCATCGAATTCGGAAGGTATGAAACATCAGTTGCAGAATATAGCAAAAGGAATTGACATGATTCCCTCTTTCAGATAAACAGGCTTCTCCAACGGCAATTAACCACTTTCGTTTACCAGCTCTATTTTCAGATTTTGGATGGTTCTCGGGGGGAGGTTTGCGAGTTGCAAATGCACTTCCCAGAGCCCCCAGGCATGCTCTATACGGATGAGGTCAGGCTTTTTAACTAACCAATCCATTCGTCAAATATCCTCACTTTCCAGAAGTTCGTCACCTTGATGAGCTCACCTTGTCATGCTTTAAAATTAAATCTAATCCAACTGCACCCGTGGAAAGGTAAAACTAGGGCTCCAAGATCAAGTTAAATTGTCTCTTTTAAAACCATGGAGGTGTTTACGGCAATAAAACATGGGGCCTGCCCATATAATCAGGCCTCGGCTAACGTAATGGTTGATTACTTGGACATTGGAGGGCAAGTAGCGAGACCCTGGTTCTCTCCATATATTTCCGCTGTACTTTATAAAAAAAGGGACCACTTCTGTCGAATGCTTTTTTAATTATATCAACCTCATATAAATACCAAATTTGCTTAAAATTTACCCAGTTGTTCTAGAGATAATCGACAAAATATAAAAATTCTCTTGATTGTGAACATCAATGTACATTTAATTAAGGAACTGTTCATCTTTATGCATAAGAAATTATTTATGAATCTTAAGAATATTTGGATTTCTTATATTATTTATTGATATATTCTTTATTATGAATAAAACCTATTTATTATGGTGCCTATAATATTTAATAGTAATAATTCCATAAGAATCTAGTCCAATCAATTACTAGGAAAGTACATTCCCCCGTATTTTTACTGCATTGATAAGGTAAGCATTTAAGGGGTAAATAAAATGAAATATATTACTTTTCAATAAAACTCTAATGAATTTTTCTATTGCAACGTAATATTTATATCAATAATATAAAAAGATAATTTTCCTAAAATTTAAATTTTGTAAAATAAATGCCCAACGAACAATGTTTCAATTCTATATCATGCATAGCTTCAAAATGTTGTAGGAGCAGTTAAATCAAAAATTCTATTTATCGTTTTTCAGAATTGAGGACAAAATCGCGTTCATTCAAACCAAGAAGTATTGATCCTTTGGTAAATTTTATTGGAAAAAATTCTAGCTTCCAGACTTTTATCCAGAGTTGAAGAAAAATAACGTTTCGATTTTTCAATAAAATAGAATCAGGGATTTTTGTTTTCTATCAATGGTTCCCAGGAGGAACCCAAAATAAATTTCCCATAATGTTCGAAATATAGAAATGATATGCATTTTATAAGATTCCTTGCATTAGAGTAAGATTTTCAATAAACTTTGAATTATATTTCAAAGTAAGCATTTATTAGAGAAAAAAAAGATAAATTTTAAATTTATCGGTTAAAAAAATAGAAATTTAATTAGAATAATAAAGTCACAAATTCAGTTATGACGCAATATAAAAAAATTTGTTTACAGTTGCTTAAATTAAAATTATCGAAAAATGCTAATTCTAATAAGTACAAAATTTAGAAATTGCTTCAAACTTCTTTTAAACACTAATATAATCGTGTGCAGATTTTTAAAACATATACAGAAACAATGCAAAAAATGTAAAATAAAAGATCTTGCTAATTACGAATATTAAGGCTACACAGTGCATTTATTGAAGCACTTTTTTGGGGGGAGGGACTCAACAGTAAAAATAACTACAGTTTTATATTCATGTTATATTATTAAATAGATTTTGAAAATAAAAGTCAGTTTGACAAACCATTGATTCACAATTAAAAAAAAAACAGTTTTTAAATTTTTTAAACTCTAATAAAATGCTAATTTTTTTTAAAGAATTAAATAGTTTTAGTGATTTATGTTTTTTCGATTATTAAAAACATAAGTTAGTATGGAAATAAAAATCTGTTTTTTGTTGAATTTTAATAATTATTGTTATAGCTAATCCTGGAAAAAACACGAAATTTAAAAAAAATATATATTAACTTAAGCACACACATTAATGTTTAAAAAAAAACTACTATAACTCTCAGAGCATAAATCCATGCTGACTTTTATAGAACATATGTTTGAGAGTATTTACAAAAAAAAAATTCAAGACTCTATCTTAAACAGAAAATAGTCATCGGAAATTAGAAAACACTTACATCTCCAAATTTAAAAGTCAGAGAAAAACACATTTAAAGTTTGTAAAGGCATGAAACCAAAACTAATACCGCCTGTAAAACTTTAATTTTTAATATGTTATTTTCAAACATATGTGTTCAATTCAAAATACATAATATTGATAACATTTGTTAGGGCGACAGACTATTCAGATTTATTTTACCCTAAATTTTCACAAAAGTGTTAAACAGGAAACATTTATACACAAAATAATGACGATACAATTTGAAGCTAGAAATCACCAAGTTTGTAAATAATATCTAATTTTTTCTCAGTTTTAAATCGGGGCAGTTAAGCAAGTTTAAGTTTTTGTTACTGACTTTAAAGTACTGTAATATAATATGACAATATATTTACTATAATGTAGTCAAAAACTTTATGGAAATATTCAGTTCTTCAGTTCACCAACAATATTTGTATTCAGAACATTTGTATTCTGAAGTCTCATTGTAGTATCAGCTGAAGGCTGGAATTTAGATTTATAATTTTCAGTCCTATTCCATCTCTTCCGAATATTATTTCTCATAGGAATCTGAGTAAGCCTTGTTCGTTGAATTTTCTCAACAGGGAAAAATTAATTAAGACAAAGTAAAAAAAAAAAGCTTCTAAGCAATATAAACTATGTGTAATAATAAATGTTGGCTGTAAAATAATAATGTAGAGTTTGTAACTGATATGACTAAACAAGAAATCATGATAGATAATATTAAAGATAAATATGTTGAAAATACATCAAAATATTATATATATATAAATTGATGTTTGTATTTATGAACTCGCTTTGCTCTAACACCGTACAACCGATCACTATGAAAATTGACATGTATTTGTATTTTTTTGTGGAGAAGGTTTGTATGCCTATCCTCTTTGTTGCAGGTTCCCACCAGGTGGTGCTACATCAAAGCAACTTTTGCAACATTCAACCAATGGACTAATCCACAAGTTGCCAAAATGGTCGCCAAAAATAATGCCAACTTGGCTCTATCTCCAACATTTCGCTATGTTTCCATTGAATCGCCATTATAATGTAAGAAACGGCGTTGCTTGCGAAATGGTCAAGACGGCGTCAACATGGTAAGAAGCACGGGCATTGGATAAATAAATAAAATAAAAAGAAATGTTCTTAACAAACTGGGTTCGTTTTTTTATTAATGTCACGTTGTAAATCAACACAAAGGCTATTGGCTACAGATTTTATAATTTTGATCGAATATCAAGGAATGAGGGCCACACCTAAGCGGGTATTCCCCCTCCAAACTTCCCCACCACGCCAAGTTAAGGACTACGAACCCTGACAAATTTAAAACATTCCAAAGCTTTAACCCGTAACTCGAGAGAAATGCCGCGGCTGTGATTTGGAGACCGGATCAACTCGATTACCAAGACCACTAATAAGTTGTAAATCCCATAAAATCAAATTCAAATGAACAAGTAATATAAACAAAATTTAATTCAATTCCTACTCAGGTCAACAAAGAAAATTTTTATTTTAGATACTTTTTATTCATTAATTATAATTTATATATATATATATATATAACAGAATCACCATATACTAAGCGGCAAAACACCTTTTAAATTAACATTATAAACTATTTAACCTCATTAAATTTGTAATTACATTTTTTAATAAAAGTTGAATATAATAGTTAATAACTTGTCTTAAAACCAGTGTAAAAAGGAATGCTGACGTCTAACTAGCATATGATATTCAGGTTAAATTAAATCTTCACACATCACATACTTAACAAAAGCTGTTTTATCCAATGGTGCTGCCAATTAGAGGAATATTATCGACTGAAATGTTTTCCTTAAACTGTAATTAATGAATTAAATTTAAATTAATTAATATTTGAAAAAACTGTATTAACACCAAGTGTCCACTACCAGTTTAAAAAAAATGTATTTGAACATGAGTGGATGGATAAAAAGTATTTGATTAACGATTATAACTTTGGAAAAATGTGTATAAATATATATAGGGAGAGTGTGTGAACAAATAGTAGGGATGGAAAAAGCAAAAGCAGTTTTATGGCAAATGAATTACCGTTCTAAATTCGTAAGATGAATTGATTAAGCGTTTCCCGGAAAAACACAGTAAAAAAAAGGAAAATAAATTAGGGAAAAAAAAAGGATATGCATCAACTTTGTATCTGTCTAACATAACTGCAACTGTAAATAAATATTAACTGATTTCGTAAATTATATGTGTACGTGAATAAAGTTGAATATGCAAAAAATACTTTTCTGTGCATCAAGCTATAAATTATTTTTCACAAATAAATCAAAACTGAATTGAAAATTTTAACATAATTATATTAGGATTCTATTATTCATGTTTCAAAACTTCGTTTTTTCAAATGGAAAACATGTATGACATAAATTACACTGAACTTATTTGAATACATTGAAATATAATCATTAAAACAAATAAAAGAATTCTTGAAACTGTCAGTACGTACATAGAAGATTTCAAGAACTAAACGAGTAGGTACAATGGCAGAATTACATTTCAATGCATGAAGTTGCATATAAATTATTATTAATAATCACGGACTCTTATACCGTGATTCTATTTCTTATTAGAAATTACAAAGGTTTTAGATGAGACGCTCATTAAGAATTCGATAAAATTTGAAAAATTACCACAATTTAAACAAAAAGTCGATATTAGTGCAGTCTAGCATATTTATTAATTTCAAAGTCCTTCAAAATAAAAAATCTTTAAAAGTGAAACTTATAATTGCAAATTTTATTATTCTCTGTCTAAACTATGTTCAGCTTTGACATAGTGAAATGCTTGAAAAGATTTTGATTTCGTATAAAAATTTAATAATAGGAATGACATTTATATATCTGATATTATATCAATTATTTATCAGAATGCATCAAATTTTTTACTATTTACTTATCAGGAAAATTAATTATTCTTAATTCTGATTTTTCCATACTCAAAGTATCCAACTACCGTAAAATTGCGAATTTTGCCAAAAATTGACACCTTTTTATGATTTTATTTTATAGACCATCATATTAGCTTTATAAAAATACCAAGTTTATTATTTCCCGTTCACTAGAACAAAAATTACAAGTGTTTTATTAAAAGCAGATGCCATTACTTTAATCAAGATGTCATACTTTAAAACCCGTTTTACTCGAAATGTGTGTTTTTGAAAATGTTCAAATGGGGACAGCAATTGATAAAAAAATTTGAAAATAATTAACTGAAATTTTTTGTGTAAGTTCTGTATAATTTAGAAGAATTGTTTTAACCTTCAGGTTTATTATTCACTGTTTTATTACAAAATTTACAGTCCCTTATATTAATATAATCATTTTTATTTTAAGCAATTTCATATAATAACTAAGATAAAGTGCTCTAGTTTTTGTAATAATTAAAACAAGTCATCCTGAAGGTCATTTCAAAAATGAACAACATAGCAACACATCAGAATTGAAAAACAGAAAATTTGTTCATAAACTTTTGATACAGAATGGGCCCCGTTTATGTTATTTTTTTGTAAATTTTTACCATTTTTTTCCAATTTTAGTAATAATAATTTCTTTTTCTCTTCTTAATTTTAGCATATTTTTCTTAAAATGTACTAAAGAAATCTAAAAACCACAAAAAAAAAATCTCCATTTCTACATTTTTTTTTAAAGTTGCCTCGCGCAGGTAGTCTGATACCTTCAAAGATTCAAAACGACCTCGGGTTCTTTAACTTGAAACATGGGATTATAACAGTACAAAACACGTGACGTATATTGACCAATAATGTAGGGAAAATGACATAAAAAGTCTAAATAGTGTGGAAATTAAACTGTTATGGGGGTTCCAGTATAGAAAAGCAAGCACGAAAGAAAACGGAATCTTTTTGAATGCCTTTTCTTAAAAAATATTATTCTTACAACGTTAAGGGGACTGAAGATTCTCTTCTCCCCGCCCCCCTCCTATATCTCTCAGATATCTCCCAAATACAGATACCATTTTGTTGAAGTTTTTAAAAGCATTGATTGTAAAATAAGCCGTTTATTTTATTTCGTATTCGGAGCTCAATTAATTCGGACTCGGATCACTTTATTTAATTATTTATTACTGATATTTACGATGAACTTAGATTATTAATTTCTTCGAAAGAGATATGGAGCTACGATATGAAGTAAATTCATATAACGCAGTGCTTCTT
>BMAO01038267.1:0-42147 GCA_019973975.1 Trichonephila clavata | reverse complement strand
TCTTAAAAATAACAAACTGTGGGGTCTGTGCCGTAACAGTGTCTGATCAAGCAGCAACAACAGTCGTTAGGTTTATCCCCTCCCACGTTCTCTCTCTCTCCCCATATCTCTAAATAAAAAAATCTTAAAAATAACAAACTGTGGGGTCTGTGCCGTAACAGTGTCTGATCAAGCAGCAACAACAGTCGTTAGGTTTATCCCCTCCCACGTTCTCTCTCTCCTCCCCCCATATCTCTAAATAAAAAAAATCTTAAAAATAACAAACTGTGGGTCTGTGCCGAACAGTGTCTGATCAAGCAGCAACAACAGCGTTAGGTTTATCCCCTCCCACGTTCTCTCTCTCTCCCCCCATATCTCTAAATAAAAAAATCTTAAAAATAACAAACTGTGTGGTCTGTGCCGTAACAGTGTCTGATCAAGCAGCAACAACAGTCGTTAGGTTTATCCCCTCCCACGTTCTCTCTCTCCCCCCCCATATCTCTAAATAAAAAAAATCTTAAAAATAACAAACTGTGGGGTCTGTGCCGTAACAGTGTCTGATCAAGCAGCAACAACAGTCGTTAGGTTTATCCCCTCCCACGTTCTCTCTCTCTCCCCCATATCTCTAAATAAAAAAATCTTAAAAATAACAAACTGTGGGGTCTGTGCCGTAATAGAGTCTGATCAAGCAGCAACAACAGTCGTTAGGTTTATCCCCTCCCACGTTCTCTCTCTCTCTCCCCATATCTCTAAATAAAAAAATCTTAAAAATAACAAACTGTGGGGTCTGTGCCGTAACAGTGTCTGATCAAGCAGCAACAACAGTCGTTAGGTTTATCCCCTCCCACGTTCTCTCTCTCCCCCCCCATATCTCTAAATAAAAAAATCTTAAAAATAACAAACTGTGGGGTCTGTGCCGTAACAGTGTCTGATCAAGCAGCAACAACAGTCGTTAGGTTTATCCCCTCCCACGTTCTCTCTCTCTCCCCCCATATCTCTAAATAAAAAAATCTTAAAAATAACAAACTGTGGGGTCTGTGCCGTAACAGTGTCTGATCAAGCAGCAACAACAGTCGTTAGGTTTATCCCCTCCCACGTTCTCTCTCTCTCCCCCCCATATCTCTAAATAAAAAAATCTTAAAATAACAAACTGTAGGGTCTGTGCCGTAACAGTGTCTGATCAAGCAGCAACAACAGTCGTTAGGTTTATCCCCTCCACGTTCTCTCTCTCTCTCCCCCCATATCTCTAAATAAAAAAATCTTAAAAATAACAAACTGTGGGGTCTGTGCCGTAATAGAGTCTGATCAAGCAGCAACAACAGTCGTTAGGTTTATCCCCTCCCACGTTCTCTCTCTCTCCCCCATATCTCTAAATAAAAAAATCTTAAAAATAACAAACTGTGGGGTCTGTGCCGTAACAGTGTCTGATCAAGCAGCAACAACAGTCGTTAGGTTTATCCCCTCCCACGTTCTCTCTCTCCCCCCCATATCTCTAAATAAAAAAATCTTAAAAATAACAAACTGTGGGGTCTGTGCCGTAACAGTGTCTGATCAAGCAGCAACAACAGTCGTTAGGTTTATCCCCTCCCACGTTCTCTCTCTCTCCCCCCATATCTCTAAATAAAAAAATCTTAAAAATAACAAACTGTGGGGTCTGTGCCGTAACAGTGTCTGATCAAGCAGCAACAACAGTCGTTAGGTTTATTCCTCCCACGTTCTCTCTCTCCCCCCATATCTCTAAATAAAAAAATCTTAAAAATAACAAACTGTGGGGTCTGTGCCGTAACAGTGTCTGATCAAGCAGCAACAACAGTCGTTAGGTTTATCCCCTCCCACGTTCTCTCTCTCCCCCCCATATCTCTAAATAAAAAAATCTTAAAAATAACAAACTGTGGGGTCTGTGCCGTAACAGTGTCTGATCAAGCAGCAACAACAGTCGTTAGGTTTATCCCCTCCCACGTTCTCTCTCTCTCCCCCCATATCTCTAAATAAAAAAATCTTAAAAATAACAAACTGTGGGGTCTGTGCCGTAACAGTGTCTGATCAAGCAGCAACAACAGTCGTTAGGTTTATCCCCTCCCACGTTCTCTCTCTCTCCCCCCCATATCTCTAAATAAAAAAATCTTAAAAATAACAAACTGTGGGGTCTGTGCCGTAACAGTGTCTGATCAAGCAGCAACAACAGTCGTTAGGTTTATCCCCTCCCACGTTCTCTCTCTCCCCCCCATATCTCTAAATAAAAAAATCTTAAAAATAACAAACTGTGGGGTCTGTGCCGTAACAGTGTCTGATCAAGCAGCAACAACAGTCGTTAGGTTTATCCCCTCCCACGTTCTCTCTCTCTCTCCCCCATATCTCTAAATAAAAAAATCTTAAAAATAACAAACTGTGGGGTCTGTGCCGTAACAGTGTCTGATCAAGCAGCAACAACAGTCGTTAGGTTTATCCCCTCCCACGTTCTCTCTCTCTCCCCCCATATCTCTAAATAAAAAAATCTTAAAAATAACAAACTGTGGGGTCTGTGCCGTAACAGTGTCTGATCAAGCAGCAACAACAGTCGTTAGGTTTATCCCCTCCCACGTTCTCTCTCTCCCCCCCATATCTCTAAATAAAAAAATCTTAAAAATAACAAACTGTGGGGTCTGTGCCGTAACAGTGTCTGATCAAGCAGCAACAACAGTCGTTAGGTTTATCCCCTCCCACGTTCTCTCTCTCCCCCCATATCTCTAAATAAAAAAATCTTAAAAATAACAAACTGTGGGGTCTGTGCCGTAACAGTGTCTGATCAAGCAGCAACAACAGTCGTTAGGTTTATCCCCTCCCACGTTCTCTCTCTCTCCCCCCATATCTCTAAATAAAAAAATCTTAAAAATAACAAACTGTGGGGTCTGTGCCGTAACAGTGTCTGATCAAGCAGCAACAACAGTCGTTAGGTTTATCCCCTCCCACGTTCTCTCTCTCCCCCCCATATCTCTAAATAAAAAAATCTTAAAAATAACAAACTGTGGGGTCTGTGCCGTAACAGTGTCTGATCAAGCAGCAACAACAGTCGTTAGGTTTATCCCCTCCCACGTTCTCTCTCTCTCCCCCCATATCTCTAAATAAAAAAATCTTAAAAATAACAAACTGTGGGGTCTGTGCCGTAACAGTGTCTGATCAAGCAGCAACAACAGTCGTTAGGTTTATCCCCTCCCACGTTCTCTCTCTCTCCCCCCATATCTCTAAATAAAAAAATCTTAAAAATAACAAACTGTGGGGTCTGTGCCGTAACAGTGTCTGATCAAGCAGCAACAACAGTCGTTAGGTTTATCCCCTCCCACGTTCTCTCTCTCTCCCCCCATATCTCTAAATAAAAAAATCTTAAAAATAACAAACTGTGGGGTCTGTGCCGTAACAGTGTCTGATCAAGCAGCAACAACAGTCGTTAGGTTTATCCCCTCCCACGTTCTCTCTCTCTCCCCCCATATCTCTAAATAAAAAAATCTTAAAAATAACAAACTGTGGGGTCTGTGCCGTAACAGTGTCTGATCAAGCAGCAACAACAGTCGTTAGGTTTATCCCCTCCCACGTTCTCTCTCTCTCCCCCCCATATCTCTAAATAAAAAAATCTTAAAAATAACAAACTGTGGGGTCTGTGCCGTAACAGTGTCTGATCAAGCAGCAACAACAGTCGTTAGGTTTATCCCCTCCCACGTTCTCTCTCTCTCCCCCCATATCTCTAAATAAAAAAATCTTAAAAATAACAAACTGTGGGGTCTGTGCCGTAACAGTGTCTGATCAAGCAGCAACAACAGTCGTTAGGTTTATCCCTCCCACGTTCTCTCTCTCTCCCCCCATATCTCTAAATAAAAAAATCTTAAAAATAACAAACTGTGGGGTCTGTGCCGTAACAGTGTCTGATCAAGCAGCAACAACAGTCGTTAGGTTTATCCCCTCCCACGTTCTCTCTCTCTCCCCCCATATCTCTAAATAAAAAAATCTTAAAAATAACAAACTGTGGGGTCTGTGCCGTAACAGAGTCTGATCAAGCAGCAACAACAGTCGTTAGGTTTATCCCCTCCCACGTTCTCTCTCTCTCCCCCATATCTCTAAATAAAAAAATCTTAAAAATAACAAACTGTGGGGTCTGTGCCGTAACAGTGTCTGATCAAGCAGCAACAACAGTCGTTAGGTTTATCCCCTCCCACGTTCTCTCTCTCTCCCCCCATATCTCTAAATAAAAAAATCTTAAAAATAACAAACTGTGGGGTCTGTGCCGTAACAGTGTCTGATCAAGCAGCAACAACAGTCGTTAGGTTTATCCCCTCCCACGTTCTCTCTCTCTCCCCCCATATCTCTAAATAAAAAAATCTTAAAAATAACAAACTGTGGGGTCTGTGCCGTAACAGTGTCTGATCAAGCAGCAACAACAGTCGTTAGGTTTATCCCCTCCCACGTTCTCTCTCTCCCCCCCATATCTCTAAATAAAAAAATCTTAAAAATAACAAACTGTGGGGTCTGTGCCGTAACAGTGTCTGATCAAGCAGCAACAACAGTCGTTAGGTTTATCCCCTCCCACGTTCTCTCTCTCTCCCCCCATATCTCTAAATAAAAAAATCTTAAAAATAACAAACTGTGGGGTCTGTGCCGTAACAGTGTCTGATCAAGCAGCAACAACAGTCGTTAGGTTTATCCCCTCCCACGTTCTCTCTCTCTCCCCCCATATCTCTAAATAAAAAAATCTTAAAAATAACAAACTGTGGGGTCTGTGCCGTAACAGTGTCTGATCAAGCAGCAACAACAGTCGTTAGGTTTATCCCTCCCACGTTCTCTCTCTCTCCCCCCCATATCTCTAAATAAAAAAATCTTAAAAATAACAAACTGTGGGGTCTGTGCCGTAACAGTGTCTGATCAAGCAGCAACAACAGTCGTTAGGTTTATCCCCTCCCACGTTCTCTCTCTCTCCCCCCCATATCTCTAAATAAAAAAATCTTAAAAATAACAAACTGTGGGGTCTGTGCCGTAACAGTGTCTGATCAAGCAGCAACAACAGTCGTTAGGTTTATCCCCTCCCACGTTCTCTCTCTCCCCCCATATCTCTAAATAAAAAAATCTTAAAAATAACAAACTGTGGGGTCTGTGCCGTAACAGTGTCTGATCAAGCAGCAACAACAGTCGTTAGGTTTATCCCCTCCCACGTTCTCTCTCTCTCCCCCCATATCTCTAAATAAAAAAATCTTAAAAATAACAAACTGTGGGTCTGTGCCGTAACAGTGTCTGATCAAGCAGCAACAACAGTCGTTAGGTTTATCCCCTCCCACGTTCTCTCTCTCTCCCCCCATATCTCTAAATAAAAAAATCTTAAAAATAACAAACTGTGGGGTCTGTGCCGTAACAGTGTCTGATCAAGCAGCAACAACAGTCGTTAGGTTTATCCCCTCCCACGTTCTCTCTCTCTCCCCCCATATCTCTAAATAAAAAAATCTTAAAAATAACAAACTGTGGGGTCTGTGCCGTAACAGTGTCTGATCAAGCAGCAACAACAGTCGTTAGGTTTATCCCCTCCCACGTTCTCTCTCTCTCCCCCATATCTCTAAATAAAAAAATCTTAAAAATAACAAACTGTGGGGTCTGTGCCGTAACAGTGTCTGATCAAGCAGCAACAACAGTCGTTAGGTTTATCCCCTCCCACGTTCTCTCTCTCTCCCCCCATATCTCTAAATAAAAAAATCTTAAAAATAACAAACTGTGGGGTCTGTGCCGTAACAGTGTCTGATCAAGCAGCAACAACAGTCGTTAGGTTTATCCCCTCCCACGTTCTCTCTCTCTCCCCCCATATCTCTAAATAAAAAAATCTTAAAAATAACAAACTGTGGGGTCTGTGCCGTAACAGTGTCTGATCAAGCAGCAACAACAGTCGTTAGGTTTATCCCCTCCCACGTTCTCTCTCTCCCCCCCATATCTCTAAATAAAAAAATCTTAAAAATAACAAACTGTGGGGTCTGTGCCGTAACAGTGTCTGATCAAGCAGCAACAACAGTCGTTAGGTTTATCCCCTCCCACGTTCTCTCTCTCTCCCCCCATATCTCTAAATAAAAAAATCTTAAAAATAACAAACTGTGGGGTCTGTGCCGTAACAGTGTCTGATCAAGCAGCAACAACAGTCGTTAGGTTTATCCCCTCCCACGTTCTCTCTCTCTCCCCCCCATATCTCTAAATAAAAAAATCTTAAAAATAACAAACTGTGGGGTCTGTGCCGTAACAGTGTCTGATCAAGCAGCAACAACAGTCGTTAGGTTTATCCCCTCCCACGTTCTCTCTCTCTCCCCCCATATCTCTAAATAAAAAAATCTTAAAAATAACAAACTGTGGGGTCTGTGCCGTAACAGTGTCTGATCAAGCAGCAACAACAGTCGTTAGGTTTATCCCCTCCCACGTTCTCTCTCTCTCCCCCCATATCTCTAAATAAAAAAATCTTAAAAATAACAAACTGTGGGGTCTGTGCCGTAACAGTGTCTGATCAAGCAGCAACAACAGTCGTTAGGTTTATCCCCTCCCACGTTCTCTCTCTCTCCCCCCATATCTCTAAATAAAAAAATCTTAAAAATAACAAACTGTGGGGTCTGTGCCGTAACAGTGTCTGATCAAGCAGCAACAACAGTCGTTAGGTTTATCCCCTCCCACGTTCTCTCTCTCCCCCCCATATCTCTAAATAAAAAAATCTTAAAAATAACAAACTGTGGGGTCTGTGCCGTAACAGTGTCTGATCAAGCAGCAACAACAGTCGTTAGGTTTATCCCCTCCCACGTTCTCTCTCTCCCCCCCATATCTCTAAATAAAAAAATCTTAAAAATAACAAACTGTGGGGTCTGTGCCGTAACAGTGTCTGATCAAGCAGCAACAACAGTCGTTAGGTTTATCCCCTCCCACGTTCTCTCTCTCTCCCCCCATATCTCTAAATAAAAAAATCTTAAAAATAACAAACTGTGGGGTCTGTGCCGTAACAGTGTCTGATCAAGCAGCAACAACAGTCGTTAGGTTTATCCCCTCCCACGTTCTCTCTCTCTCCCCCCCATATCTCTAAATAAAAAAATCTTAAAAATAACAAACTGTGGGGTCTGTGCCGTAATAGAGTCTGATCAAGCAGCAACAACAGTCGTTAGGTTTATCCCCTCCCACGTTCTCTCTCTCTCCCCCATATCTCTAAATAAAAAAATCTTAAAAATAACAAACTGTGGGGTCTGTGCCGTAACAGTGTCTGATCAAGCAGCAACAACAGTCGTTAGGTTTATCCCCTCCCACGTTCTCTCTCTCTCCCCCCATATCTCTAAATAAAAAAATCTTAAAAATAACAAACTGTGGGGTCTGTGCCGTAACAGTGTCTGATCAAGCAGCAACAACAGTCGTTAGGTTTATCCCTCCACGTTCTCTCTCTCTCCCCCCATATCTCTAAATAAAAAAATCTTAAAAATAACAAACTGTGGGGTCTGTGCCGTAACAGTGTCTGATCAAGCAGCAACAACAGTCGTTAGGTTTATCCCCTCCCACGTTCTCTCTCTCTCCCCCCATATCTCTAAATAAAAAAATCTTAAAAATAACAAACTGTGGGGTCTGTGCCGTAACAGTGTCTGATCAAGCAGCAACAACAGTCGTTAGGTTTATCCCCTCCCACGTTCTCTCTCTCTCCCCCCCATATCTCTAAATAAAAAAATCTTAAAAATAACAAACTGTGGGGTCTGTGCCGTAACAGTGTCTGATCAAGCAGCAACAACAGTCGTTAGGTTTATCCCCTCCCACGTTCTCTCTCTCTCCCCCCATATCTCTAAATAAAAAAATCTTAAAAATAACAAACTGTGGGGTCTGTGCCGTAACAGTGTCTGATCAAGCAGCAACAACAGTCGTTAGGTTTATCCCCTCCCACGTTCTCTCTCTCTCCCCCCATATCTCTAAATAAAAAAATCTTAAAAATAACAAACTGTGGGGTCTGTGCCGTAATAGAGTCTGATCAAGCAGCAACAACAGTCGTTAGGTTTATCCCCTCCCACGTTCTCTCTCTCTCCCCCATATCTCTAAATAAAAAAATCTTAAAAATAACAAACTGTGGGGTCTGTGCCGTAACAGTGTCTGATCAAGCAGCAACAACAGTCGTTAGGTTTATCCCCTCCCACGTTCTCTCTCTCCCCCCCATATCTCTAAATAAAAAAATCTTAAAAATAACAAACTGTGGGGTCTGTGCCGTAACAGTGTCTGATCAAGCAGCAACAACAGTCGTTAGGTTTATCCCCTCCCACGTTCTCTCTCTCCCCCCCATATCTCTAAATAAAAAAATCTTAAAAATAACAAACTGTGGGGTCTGTGCCGTAACAGTGTCTGATCAAGCAGCAACAACAGTCGTTAGGTTTATCCCCTCCCACGTTCTCTCTCTCTCCCCCCCATATCTCTAAATAAAAAAATCTTAAAAATAACAAACTGTGGGGTCTGTGCCGTAACAGTGTCTGATCAAGCAGCAACAACAGTCGTTAGGTTTATCCCCTCCCACGTTCTCTCTCTCTCCCCCCATATCTCTAAATAAAAAAATCTTAAAAATAACAAACTGTGGGGTCTGTGCCGTAACAGTGTCTGATCAAGCAGCAACAACAGTCGTTAGGTTTATCCCCTCCCACGTTCTCTCTCTCTCCCCCCATATCTCTAAATAAAAAAATCTTAAAAATAACAAACTGTGGGGTCTGTGCCGTAACAGTGTCTGATCAAGCAGCAACAACAGTCGTTAGGTTTATCCCCTCCCACGTTCTCTCTCTCCCCCCCATATCTCTAAATAAAAAAATCTTAAAAATAACAAACTGTGGGGTCTGTGCCGTAACAGTGTCTGATCAAGCAGCAACAACAGTCGTTAGGTTTATCCCCTCCCACGTTCTCTCTCTCTCCCCCCATATCTCTAAATAAAAAAATCTTAAAAATAACAAACTGTGGGGTCTGTGCCGTAACAGTGTCTGATCAAGCAGCAACAACAGTCGTTAGGTTTATCCCCTCCCACGTTCTCTCTCTCCCCCCCATATCTCTAAATAAAAAAATCTTAAAAATAACAAACTGTGGGGTCTGTGCCGTAACAGTGTCTGATCAAGCAGCAACAACAGTCGTTAGGTTTATCCCCTCCCACGTTCTCTCTCTCTCCCCCCATATCTCTAAATAAAAAAATCTTAAAAATAACAAACTGTGGGGTCTGTGCCGTAACAGTGTCTGATCAAGCAGCAACAACAGTCGTTAGGTTTATCCCCTCCCACGTTCTCTCTCTCTCCCCCCATATCTCTAAATAAAAAAATCTTAAAAATAACAAACTGTGGGGTCTGTGCCGTAACAGTGTCTGATCAAGCAGCAACAACAGTCGTTAGGTTTATCCCCTCCCACGTTCTCTCTCTCTCCCCCCCATATCTCTAAATAAAAAAATCTTAAAAATAACAAACTGTGGGGTCTGTGCCGTAACAGTGTCTGATCAAGCAGCAACAACAGTCGTTAGGTTTATCCCCTCCCACGTTCTCTCTCTCTCCCCCCATATCTCTAAATAAAAAAATCTTAAAAATAACAAACTGTGGGGTCTGTGCCGTAACAGTGTCTGATCAAGCAGCAACAACAGTCGTTAGGTTTATCCCCTCCCACGTTCTCTCTCTCTCCCCCCCATATCTCTAAATAAAAAAATCTTAAAAATAACAAACTGTGGGGTCTGTGCCGTAATAGTGTCTGATCAAGCAGCAACAACAGTCGTTAGGTTTATCCCCTCCCACGTTCTCTCTCTCTCCCCCCATATCTCTAAATAAAAAAATCTTAAAAATAACAAACTGTGGGGTCTGTGCCGTAACAGTGTCTGATCAAGCAGCAACAACAGTCGTTAGGTTTATCCCCTCCCACGTTCTCTCTCTCTCCCCCCATATCTCTAAATAAAAAAATCTTAAAAATAACAAACTGTGGGGTCTGTGCCGTAACAGTGTCTGATCAAGCAGCAACAACAGTCGTTAGGTTTATCCCTCCCACGTTCTCTCTCTCTCCCCCCATATCTCTAAATAAAAAAATCTTAAAAATAACAAACTGTGGGGTCTGTGCCGTAACAGTGTCTGATCAAGCAGCAACAACAGTCGTTAGGTTTATCCCCTCCCACGTTCTCTCTCTCTCTCCCCCATATCTCTAAATAAAAAAATCTTAAAAATAACAAACTGTGGGGTCTGTGCCGTAACAGTGTCTGATCAAGCAGCAACAACAGTCGTTAGGTTTATCCCCTCCCACGTTCTCTCTCTCTCCCCCCATATCTCTAAATAAAAAAATCTTAAAAATAACAAACTGTGGGGTCTGTGCCGTAACAGTGTCTGATCAAGCAGCAACAACAGTCGTTAGGTTTATCCCCTCCCACGTTCTCTCTCTCTCCCCCCATATCTCTAAATAAAAAAATCTTAAAAATAACAAACTGTGGGGTCTGTGCCGTAACAGTGTCTGATCAAGCAGCAACAACAGTCGTTAGGTTTATCCCCTCCCACGTTCTCTCTCTCTCCCCCCATATCTCTAAATAAAAAAATCTTAAAAATAACAAACTGTGGGGTCTGTGCCGTAACAGTGTCTGATCAAGCAGCAACAACAGTCGTTAGGTTTATCCCCTCCCACGTTCTCTCTCCCCCCCCCATATCTCTAAATAAAAAAATCTTAAAAATAACAAACTGTGGGGTCTGTGCCGTAATAGAGTCTGATCAAGCAGCAACAACAGTCGTTAGGTTTATCCCCTCCCACGTTCTCTCTCTCTCCCCCCATATCTCTAAATAAAAAAATCTTAAAAATAACAAACTGTGGGGTCTGTGCCGTAACAGTGTCTGATCAAGCAGCAACAACAGTCGTTAGGTTTATCCTCTCCCCCCCATATCTCTAAATAAAAAAATCTTAAAAATAACAAACTGTGGGGTCTGTGCCGTAACAGTGTCTGATCAAGCAGCAACAACAGTCGTTAGGTTTATCCCCTCCCACGTTCTCTCTCTCTCCCCCCATATCTCTAAATAAAAAAATCTTAAAAATAACAAACTGTGGGGTCTGTGCCGTAACAGTGTCTGATCAAGCAGCAACAACAGTCGTTAGGTTTATCCCCTCCCACGTTCTCTCTCTCTCCCCCATATCTCTAAATAAAAAAATCTTAAAAATAACAAACTGTGGGGTCTGTGCCGTAACAGTGTCTGATCAAGCAGCAACAACAGTCGTTAGGTTTATCCCCTCCCACGTTCTCTCTCTCTCCCCCCCATATCTCTAAATAAAAAAATCTTAAAAATAACAAACTGTGGGGTCTGTGCCGTAATAGAGTCTGATCAAGCAGCAACAACAGTCGTTAGGTTTATCCCCTCCCACGTTCTCTCTCTCTCCCCCCATATCTCTAAATAAAAAAATCTTAAAAATAACAAACTGTGGGGTCTGTGCCGTAACAGTGTCTGATCAAGCAGCAACAACAGTCGTTAGGTTTATCCCCTCCCACGTTCTCTCTCTCTCCCCCCATATCTCTAAATAAAAAAATCTTAAAAATAACAAACTGTGGGGTCTGTGCCGTAACAGTGTCTGATCAAGCAGCAACAACAGTCGTTAGGTTTATCCCCTCCCACGTTCTCTCTCTCTCCCCCCATATCTCTAAATAAAAAAATCTTAAAAATAACAAACTGTGGGGTCTGTGCCGTAACAGTGTCTGATCAAGCAGCAACAACAGTCGTTAGGTTTATCCCCTCCCACGTTCTCTCTCTCTCCCCCCCATATCTCTAAATAAAAAAATCTTAAAAATAACAAACTGTGGGGTCTGTGCCGTAATAGAGTCTGATCAAGCAGCAACAACAGTCGTTAGGTTTATCCCCTCCCACGTTCTCTCTCTCTCCCCCCATATCTCTAAATAAAAAAATCTTAAAAATAACAAACTGTGGGGTCTGTGCCGTAACAGTGTCTGATCAAGCAGCAACAACAGTCGTTAGGTTTATCCCCTCCCACGTTCTCTCTCTCCCCCCCATATCTCTAAATAAAAAAATCTTAAAAATAACAAACTGTGGGGTCTGTGCCGTAACAGTGTCTGATCAAGCAGCAACAACAGTCGTTAGGTTTATCCCCTCCCACGTTCTCTCTCTCTCCCCCCATATCTCTAAATAAAAAAATCTTAAAAATAACAAACTGTGGGGTCTGTGCCGTAACAGTGTCTGATCAAGCAGCAACAACAGTCGTTAGGTTTATCCCCTCCCACGTTCTCTCTCTCCCCCCCATATCTCTAAATAAAAAAATCTTAAAAATAACAAACTGTGGGGTCTGTGCCGTAACAGTGTCTGATCAAGCAGCAACAACAGTCGTTAGGTTTATCCCCTCCCACGTTCTCTCTCTCTCCCCCCATATCTCTAAATAAAAAAATCTTAAAAATAACAAACTGTGGGGTCTGTGCCGTAATAGTGTCTGATCAAGCAGCAACAACAGTCGTTAGGTTTATCCCCTCCCACGTTCTCTCTCTCTCCCCCCATATCTCTAAATAAAAAAATCTTAAAAATAACAAACTGTGGGGTCTGTGCCGTAACAGTGTCTGATCAAGCAGCAACAACAGTCGTTAGGTTTATCCCCTCCCACGTTCTCTCTCTCCCCCCCATATCTCTAAATAAAAAAATCTTAAAAATAACAAACTGTGGGGTCTGTGCCGTAACAGTGTCTGATCAAGCAGCAACAACAGTCGTTAGGTTTATCCTCTCCCCCCCATATCTCTAAATAAAAAAATCTTAAAAATAACAAACTGTGGGGTCTGTGCCGTAACAGTGTCTGATCAAGCAGCAACAACAGTCGTTAGGTTTATCCCCTCCCACGTTCTCTCTCTCTCCCCCCATATCTCTAAATAAAAAAATCTTAAAAATAACAAACTGTGGGGTCTGTGCCGTAACAGTGTCTGATCAAGCAGCAACAACAGTCGTTAGGTTTATCCCCTCCCACGTTCTCTCTCTCTCCCCCCATATCTCTAAATAAAAAAATCTTAAAAATAACAAACTGTGGGGTCTGTGCCGTAACAGTGTCTGATCAAGCAGCAACAACAGTCGTTAGGTTTATCCCCTCCCACGTTCTCTCTCTCTCCCCCCATATCTCTAAATAAAAAAATCTTAAAAATAACAAACTGTGGGGTCTGTGCCGTAATAGAGTCTGATCAAGCAGCAACAACAGTCGTTAGGTTTATCCCCTCCCACGTTCTCTCTCTCTCCCCCATATCTCTAAATAAAAAAATCTTAAAAATAACAAACTGTGGGGTCTGTGCCGTAACAGTGTCTGATCAAGCAGCAACAACAGTCGTTAGGTTTATCCCCTCCCACGTTCTCTCTCTCCCCCCCATATCTCTAAATAAAAAAATCTTAAAAATAACAAACTGTGGGGTCTGTGCCGTAACAGTGTCTGATCAAGCAGCAACAACAGTCGTTAGGTTTATCCCCTCCCACGTTCTCTCTCTCTCCCCCCATATCTCTAAATAAAAAAATCTTAAAAATAACAAACTGTGGGGTCTGTGCCGTAACAGTGTCTGATCAAGCAGCAACAACAGTCGTTAGGTTTATCCCCTCCCACGTTCTCTCTCTCCCCCCCATATCTCTAAATAAAAAAATCTTAAAAATAACAAACTGTGGGGTCTGTGCCGTAACAGTGTCTGATCAAGCAGCAACAACAGTCGTTAGGTTTATCCCCTCCCACGTTCTCTCTCTCCCCCCCCATATCTCTAAATAAAAAAATCTTAAAAATAACAAACTGTGGGGTCTGTGCCGTAACAGTGTCTGATCAAGCAGCAACAACAGTCGTTAGGTTTATCCCCTCCCACGTTCTCTCTCTCTCCCCCCATATCTCTAAATAAAAAAATCTTAAAAATAACAAACTGTGGGGTCTGTGCCGTAACAGTGTCTGATCAAGCAGCAACAACAGTCGTTAGGTTTATCCCCTCCCACGTTCTCTCTCTCCCCCCCATATCTCTAAATAAAAAAATCTTAAAAATAACAAACTGTGGGGTCTGTGCCGTAACAGTGTCTGATCAAGCAGCAACAACAGTCGTTAGGTTTATCCCCTCCCACGTTCTCTCTCTCCCCCCCATATCTCTAAATAAAAAAATCTTAAAAATAACAAACTGTGGGGTCTGTGCCGTAACAGTGTCTGATCAAGCAGCAACAACAGTCGTTAGGTTTATCCCCTCCCACGTTCTCTCTCTCCCCCCCATATCTCTAAATAAAAAAATCTTAAAAATAACAAACTGTGGGGTCTGTGCCGTAATAGAGTCTGATCAAGCAGCAACAACAGTCGTTAGGTTTATCCCCTCCCACGTTCTCTCTCTCCCCCCCATATCTCTAAATAAAAAAATCTTAAAAATAACAAACTGTGGGGTCTGTGCCGTAACAGTGTCTGATCAAGCAGCAACAACAGTCGTTAGGTTTATCCCCTCCCACGTTCTCTCTCTCTCCCCCCATATCTCTAAATAAAAAAATCTTAAAAATAACAAACTGGGGGTCTGTGCCGTAATAGAGTCTGATCAAGCAGCAACAACAGTCGTTAGGTTTATCCCCTCCCACGTTCTCTCTCTCCCCCCCATATCTCTAAATAAAAAAATCTTAAAAATAACAAACTGTGGGGTCTGTGCCGTAACAGTGTCTGATCAAGCAGCAACAACAGTCGTTAGGTTTATCCTCTCCCCCCCATATCTCTAAATAAAAAAATCTTAAAAATAACAAACTGTGGGTCTGTGCCGTAACAGTGTCTGATCAAGCAGCAACAACAGTCGTTAGGTTTATCCCCTCCCACGTTCTCTCTCTCTCCCCCCCATATCTCTAAATAAAAAAATCTTAAAAATAACAAACTGTGGGGTCTGTGCCGTAACAGTGTCTGATCAAGCAGCAACAACAGTCGTTAGGTTTATCCCCTCCCACGTTCTCTCTCTCTCCCCCCATATCTCTAAATAAAAAAATCTTAAAAATAACAAACTGTGGGGTCTGTGCCGTAACAGTGTCTGATCAAGCAGCAACAACAGTCGTTAGGTTTATCCCCTCCCACGTTCTCTCTCTCCCCCCCATATCTCTAAATAAAAAAATCTTAAAAATAACAAACTGTGGGGTCTGTGCCGTAACAGTGTCTGATCAAGCAGCAACAACAGTCGTTAGGTTTATCCCCTCCCACGTTCTCTCTCTCTCCCCCCATATCTCTAAATAAAAAAATCTTAAAAATAACAAACTGTGGGGTCTGTGCCGTAACAGTGTCTGATCAAGCAGCAACAACAGTCGTTAGGTTTATCCCCTCCCACGTTCTCTCTCTCCCCCCCATATCTCTAAATAAAAAAATCTTAAAAATAACAAACTGTGGGTCTGTGCCGTAACAGTGTCTGATCAAGCAGCAACAACAGTCGTTAGGTTTATCCCCTCCCACGTTCTCTCTCTCCCCCCCATATCTCTAAATAAAAAAATCTTAAAAATAACAAACTGTGGGGTCTGTGCCGTAATAGTGTCTGATCAAGCAGCAACAACAGTCGTTAGGTTTATCCCCTCCCACGTTCTCTCTCTCTCCCCCCATATCTCTAAATAAAAAAATCTTAAAAATAACAAACTGTGGGGTCTGTGCCGTAACAGTGTCTGATCAAGCAGCAACAACAGTCGTTAGGTTTATCCCCTCCCACGTTCTCTCTCTCCCCCCCCATATCTCTAAATAAAAAAATCTTAAAAATAACAAACTGTGGGTCTGTGCCGTAACAGTGTCTGATCAAGCAGCAACAACAGTCGTTAGGTTTATCCCCTCCCACGTTCTCTCTCTCCCCCCATATCTCTAAATAAAAAAATCTTAAAAATAACAAACTGTGGGGTCTGTGCCGTAACAGTGTCTGATCAAGCAGCAACAACAGTCGTTAGGTTTATCCCCTCCCACGTTCTCTCTCTCCCCCCCCATATCTCTAAATAAAAAAATCTTAAAAATAACAAACTGTGGGGTCTGTGCCGTAACAGTGTCTGATCAAGCAGCAACAACAGTCGTTAGGTTTATCCCCTCCCACGTTCTCTCTCTCCCCCCCATATCTCTAAATAAAAAAATCTTAAAAATAACAAACTGTGGGGTCTGTGCCGTAATAGAGTCTGATCAAGCAGCAACAACAGTCGTTAGGTTTATCCCCTCCCACGTTCTCTCTCTCTCCCCCCCATATCTCTAAATAAAAAAATCTTAAAAATAACAAACTGTGGGGTCTGTGCCGTAACAGTGTCTGATCAAGCAGCAACAACAGTCGTTAGGTTTATCCCCTCCCACGTTCTCTCTCTCTCCCCCCATATCTCTAAATAAAAAAATCTTAAAAATAACAAACTGTGGGGTCTGTGCCGTAATAGAGTCTGATCAAGCAGCAACAACAGTCGTTAGGTTTATCCCCTCCCACGTTCTCTCTCTCTCCCCCCATATCTCTAAATAAAAAAATCTTAAAAATAACAAACTGTGGGGTCTGTGCCGTAATAGTGTCTGATCAAGCAGCAACAACAGTCGTTAGGTTTATCCCCTCCCACGTTCTCTCTCTCCCCCCCATATCTCTAAATAAAAAAATCTTAAAAATAACAAACTGTGGGGTCTGTGCCGTAACAGTGTCTGATCAAGCAGCAACAACAGTCGTTAGGTTTATCCCCTCCCACGTTCTCTCTCTCCCCCCCATATCTCTAAATAAAAAAATCTTAAAAATAACAAACTGTGGGGTCTGTGCCGTAACAGTGTCTGATCAAGCAGCAACAACAGTCGTTAGGTTTATCCCCTCCCACGTTCTCTCTCTCCCCCCATATCTCTAAATAAAAAAATCTTAAAAATAACAAACTGTGGGGTCTGTGCCGTAACAGTGTCTGATCAAGCAGCAACAACAGTCGTTAGGTTTATCCCCTCCCACGTTCTCTCTCTCCCCCCCATATCTCTAAATAAAAAAATCTTAAAAATAACAAACTGTGGGGTCTGTGCCGTAACAGTGTCTGATCAAGCAGCAACAACAGTCGTTAGGTTTATCCCCTCCCACGTTCTCTCTCTCCCCCCCATATCTCTAAATAAAAAAATCTTAAAAATAACAAACTGTGGGGTCTGTGCCGTAACAGTGTCTGATCAAGCAGCAACAACAGTCGTTAGGTTTATCCCCTCCCACGTTCTCTCTCTCTCCCCCCCATATCTCTAAATAAAAAAATCTTAAAAATAACAAACTGTGGGGTCTGTGCCGTAACAGTGTCTGATCAAGCAGCAACAACAGTCGTTAGGTTTATCCCCTCCCACGTTCTCTCTCTCCCCCCCATATCTCTAAATAAAAAAATCTTAAAAATAACAAACTGTGGGGTCTGTGCCGTAACAGTGTCTGATCAAGCAGCAACAACAGTCGTTAGGTTTATCCCCTCCCACGTTCTCTCTCTCCCCCCCCATATCTCTAAATAAAAAAATCTTAAAAATAACAAACTGTGGGGTCTGTGCCGTAATAGTGTCTGATCAAGCAGCAACAACAGTCGTTAGGTTTATCCCCTCCCACGTTCTCTCTCTCCCCCCCATATCTCTAAATAAAAAAATCTTAAAAATAACAAACTGTGGGGTCTGTGCCGTAACAGTGTCTGATCAAGCAGCAACAACAGTCGTTAGGTTTATCCCCTCCCACGTTCTCTCTCTCTCCCCCCATATCTCTAAATAAAAAAATCTTAAAAATAACAAACTGTGGGGTCTGTGCCGTAATAGAGTCTGATCAAGCAGCAACAACAGTCGTTAGGTTTATCCCCTCCCACGTTCTCTCTCTCTCCCCCCCATATCTCTAAATAAAAAAATCTTAAAAATAACAAACTGTGGGGTCTGTGCCGTAATAGAGTCTGATCAAGCAGCAACAACAGTCGTTAGGTTTATCCCCTCCCACGTTCTCTCTCTCCCCCCCATATCTCTAAATAAAAAAATCTTAAAAATAACAAACTGTGGGGTCTGTGCCGTAATAGAGTCTGATCAAGCAGCAACAACAGTCGTTAGGTTTATCCCCTCCCACGTTCTCTCTCTCCCCCCCATATCTCTAAATAAAAAAATCTTAAAAATAACAAACTGTGGGGTCTGTGCCGTAACAGTGTCTGATCAAGCAGCAACAACAGTCGTTAGGTTTATCCCCTCCCACGTTCTCTCTCTCTCCCCCCCATATCTCTAAATAAAAAAATCTTAAAAATAACAAACTGTGGGGTCTGTGCCGTAACAGTGTCTGATCAAGCAGCAACAACAGTCGTTAGGTTTATCCCCTCCCACGTTCTCTCTCTCCCCCCCATATCTCTAAATAAAAAAATCTTAAAAATAACAAACTGTGGGGTCTGTGCCGTAATAGAGTCTGATCAAGCAGCAACAACAGTCGTTAGGTTTATCCCCTCCCACGTTCTCTCTCTCCCCCCCCATATCTCTAAATAAAAAAATCTTAAAAATAACAAACTGTGGGGTCTGTGCCGTAACAGAGTCTGATCAAGCAGCAACAACAGTCGTTAGGTTTATCCCCTCCCACGTTCTCTCTCTCCCCCCCCATATCTCTAAATAAAAAAATCTTAAAAATAACAAACTGTGGGGTCTGTGCCGTAATAGAGTCTGATCAAGCAGCAACAACAGTCGTTAGGTTTATCCCCTCCCACGTTCTCTCTCTCTCCCCCCCATATCTCTAAATAAAAAAATCTTAAAAATAACAAACTGTGGGGTCTGTGCCGTAACAGTGTCTGATCAAGCAGCAACAACAGTCGTTAGGTTTATCCCCTCCCACGTTCTCTCTCTCTCCCCCCATATCTCTAAATAAAAAAATCTTAAAAATAACAAACTGTGGGGTCTGTGCCGTAATAGAGTCTGATCAAGCAGCAACAACAGTCGTTAGGTTTATCCCCTCCCACGTTCTCTCTCTCTCCCCCCATATCTCTAAATAAAAAAATCTTAAAAATAACAAACTGTGGGGTCTGTGCCGTAATAGAGTCTGATCAAGCAGCAACAACAGTCGTTAGGTTTATCCCCTCCCACGTTCTCTCTCTCTCCCCCCATATCTCTAAATAAAAAAATCTTAAAAATAACAAACTGTGGGGTCTGTGCCGTAACAGTGTCTGATCAAGCAGCAACAACAGTCGTTAGGTTTATCCCCTCCCACGTTCTCTCTCTCCCCCCCCATATCTCTAAATAAAAAAATCTTAAAAATAACAAACTGTGGGGTCTGTGCCGTAACAGTGTCTGATCAAGCAGCAACAACAGTCGTTAGGTTTATCCCCTCCCACGTTCTCTCTCTCTCCCCCCCATATCTCTAAATAAAAAAATCTTAAAAATAACAAACTGTGGGGTCTGTGCCGTAATAGAGTCTGATCAAGCAGCAACAACAGTCGTTAGGTTTATCCCCTCCCACGTTCTCTCTCTCTCCCCCCATATCTCTAAATAAAAAAATCTTAAAAATAACAAACTGTGGGGTCTGTGCCGTAATAGAGTCTGATCAAGCAGCAACAACAGTCGTTAGGTTTATCCCCTCCCACGTTCTCTCTCTCCCCCCATATCTCTAAATAAAAAAATCTTAAAAATAACAAACTGTGGGGTCTGTGCCGTAATAGTGTCTGATCAAGCAGCAACAACAGTCGTTAGGTTTATCCCCTCCCACGTTCTCTCTCTCTCCCCCCATATCTCTAAATAAAAAAATCTTAAAAATAACAAACTGTGGGGTCTGTGCCGTAATAGAGTCTGATCAAGCAGCAACAACAGTCGTTAGGTTTATCCCCTCCCACGTTCTCTCTCTCCCCCCCATATCTCTAAATAAAAAAATCTTAAAAATAACAAACTGTGGGGTCTGTGCCGTAACAGTGTCTGATCAAGCAGCAACAACAGTCGTTAGGTTTATCCCCTCCCACGTTCTCTCTCTCCCCCCCATATCTCTAAATAAAAAAATCTTAAAAATAACAAACTGTGGGGTCTGTGCCGTAACAGTGTCTGATCAAGCAGCAACAACAGTCGTTAGGTTTATCCCCTCCCACGTTCTCTCTCTCCCCCCCATATCTCTAAATAAAAAAATCTTAAAAATAACAAACTGTGGGGTCTGTGCCGTAATAGAGTCTGATCAAGCAGCAACAACAGTCGTTAGGTTTATCCCCTCCCACGTTCTCTCTCTCTCCCCCCATATCTCTAAATAAAAAAATCTTAAAAATAACAAACTGTGGGGTCTGTGCCGTAATAGAGTCTGATCAAGCAGCAACAACAGTCGTTAGGTTTATCCCCTCCCACGTTCTCTCTCTCTCCCCCCATATCTCTAAATAAAAAAATCTTAAAAATAACAAACTGTGGGTCTGTGCCGTAACAGAGTCTGATCAAGCAGCAACAACAGTCGTTAGGTTTATCCCCTCCCACGTTCTCTCTCTCCCCCCCATATCTCTAAATAAAAAAATCTTAAAAATAACAAACTGTGGGGTCTGTGCCGTAATAGTGTCTGATCAAGCAGCAACAACAGTCGTTAGGTTTATCCCCTCCCACGTTCTCTCTCTCCCCCCCCATATCTCTAAATAAAAAAATCTTAAAAATAACAAACTGTGGGGTCTGTGCCGTAATAGAGTCTGATCAAGCAGCAACAACAGTCGTTAGGTTTATCCCCTCCCACGTTCTCTCTCTCTCCCCCCATATCTCTAAATAAAAAAATCTTAAAAATAACAAACTGTGGGTCTGTGCCGTAATAGAGTCTGATCAAGCAGCAACAACAGTCGTTAGGTTTATCCCCTCCCACGTTCTCTCTCTCTCCCCCCCATATCTCTAAATAAAAAAATCTTAAAAATAACAAACTGTGGGGTCTGTGCCGTAATAGAGTCTGATCAAGCAGCAACAACAGTCGTTAGGTTTATCCCCTCCCACGTTCTCTCTCTCCCCCCCATATCTCTAAATAAAAAAATCTTAAAAATAACAAACTGTGGGGTCTGTGCCGTAATAGAGTCTGATCAAGCAGCAACAACAGTCGTTAGGTTTATCCCCTCCCACGTTCTCTCTCTCTCCCCCCCATATCTCTAAATAAAAAAATCTTAAAAATAACAAACTGTGGGGTCTGTGCCGTAATAGAGTCTGATCAAGCAGCAACAACAGTCGTTAGGTTTATCCCCTCCCACGTTCTCTCTCTCCCCCCCATATCTCTAAATAAAAAAATCTTAAAAATAACAAACTGTGGGGTCTGTGCCGTAATAGAGTCTGATCAAGCAGCAACAACAGTCGTTAGGTTTATCCCCTCCCACGTTCTCTCTCTCCCCCCCATATCTCTAAATAAAAAAATCTTAAAAATAACAAACTGTGGGGTCTGTGCCGTAACAGTGTCTGATCAAGCAGCAACAACAGTCGTTAGGTTTATCCCCTCCCACGTTCTCTCTCTCTCCCCCCATATCTCTAAATAAAAAAATCTTAAAAATAACAAACTGTGGGGTCTGTGCCGTAATAGAGTCTGATCAAGCAGCAACAACAGTCGTTAGGTTTATCCCCTCCCACGTTCTCTCTCTCCCCCCCATATCTCTAAATAAAAAAATCTTAAAAATAACAAACTGTGGGGTCTGTGCCGTAATAGAGTCTGATCAAGCAGCAACAACAGTCGTTAGGTTTATCCCCTCCCACGTTCTCTCTCTCCCCCCCATATCTCTAAATAAAAAAATCTTAAAAATAACAAACTGTGGGGTCTGTGCCGTAATAGAGTCTGATCAAGCAGCAACAACAGTCGTTAGGTTTATCCCCTCCCACGTTCTCTCTCTCCCCCCCCATATCTCTAAATAAAAAAATCTTAAAAATAACAAACTGTGGGGTCTGTGCCGTAATAGAGTCTGATCAAGCAGCAACAACAGTCGTTAGGTTTATCCCCTCCCACGTTCTCTCTCTCCCCCCCATATCTCTAAATAAAAAAATCTTAAAAATAACAAACTGTGGGGTCTGTGCCGTAATAGAGTCTGATCAAGCAGCAACAACAGTCGTTAGGTTTATCCCCTCCCACGTTCTCTCTCTCTCCCCCCCATATCTCTAAATAAAAAAATCTTAAAAATAACAAACTGTGGGGTCTGTGCCGTAATAGAGTCTGATCAAGCAGCAACAACAGTCGTTAGGTTTATCCCCTCCCACGTTCTCTCTCTCCCCCCCCATATCTCTAAATAAAAAAATCTTAAAAATAACAAACTGTGGGGTCTGTGCCGTAATAGAGTCTGATCAAGCAGCAACAACAGTCGTTAGGTTTATCCCCTCCCACGTTCTCTCTCTCTCCCCCCATATCTCTAAATAAAAAAATCTTAAAAATAACAAACTGTGGGGTCTGTGCCGTAATAGAGTCTGATCAAGCAGCAACAACAGTCGTTAGGTTTATCCCCTCCCACGTTCTCTCTCTCCCCCCCATATCTCTAAATAAAAAAATCTTAAAAATAACAAACTGTGGGGTCTGTGCCGTAATAGAGTCTGATCAAGCAGCAACAACAGTCGTTAGGTTTATCCCCTCCCACGTTCTCTCTCTCCCCCCCATATCTCTAAATAAAAAAATCTTAAAAATAACAAACTGTGGGGTCTGTGCCGTAATAGAGTCTGATCAAGCAGCAACAACAGTCGTTAGGTTTATCCCCTCCCACGTTCTCTCTCTCCCCCCCATATCTCTAAATAAAAAAATCTTAAAAATAACAAACTGTGGGGTCTGTGCCGTAATAGAGTCTGATCAAGCAGCAACAACAGTCGTTAGGTTTATCCCCTCCCACGTTCTCTCTCTCCCCCCCATATCTCTAAATAAAAAAATCTTAAAAATAACAAACTGTGGGGTCTGTGCCGTAACAGTGTCTGATCAAGCAGCAACAACAGTCGTTAGGTTTATCCCCTCCCACGTTCTCTCTCTCCCCCCCATATCTCTAAATAAAAAAATCTTAAAAATAACAAACTGTGGGGTCTGTGCCGTAATAGAGTCTGATCAAGCAGCAACAACAGTCGTTAGGTTTATCCCCTCCCACGTTCTCTCTCTCTCCCCCCCATATCTCTAAATAAAAAAATCTTAAAAATAACAAACTGTGGGGTCTGTGCCGTAATAGAGTCTGATCAAGCAGCAACAACAGTCGTTAGGTTTATCCCCTCCCACGTTCTCTCTCTCCCCCCCCATATCTCTAAATAAAAAAATCTTAAAAATAACAAACTGTGGGGTCTGTGCCGTAATAGAGTCTGATCAAGCAGCAACAACAGTCGTTAGGTTTATCCCCTCCCACGTTCTCTCTCTCCCCCCCATATCTCTAAATAAAAAAATCTTAAAAATAACAAACTGTGGGGTCTGTGCCGTAACAGTGTCTGATCAAGCAGCAACAACAGTCGTTAGGTTTATCCCCTCCCACGTTCTCTCTCTCCCCCCCATATCTCTAAATAAAAAAATCTTAAAAATAACAAACTGTGGGGTCTGTGCCGTAATAGAGTCTGATCAAGCAGCAACAACAGTCGTTAGGTTTATCCCCTCCCACGTTCTCTCTCTCCCCCCCATATCTCTAAATAAAAAAATCTTAAAAATAACAAACTGTGGGGTCTGTGCCGTAATAGAGTCTGATCAAGCAGCAACAACAGTCGTTAGGTTTATCCCCTCCCACGTTCTCTCTCTCCCCCCCATATCTCTAAATAAAAAAATCTTAAAAATAACAAACTGTGGGGTCTGTGCCGTAATAGAGTCTGATCAAGCAGCAACAACAGTCGTTAGGTTTATCCCCTCCCACGTTCTCTCTCTCCCCCCCATATCTCTAAATAAAAAAATCTTAAAAATAACAAACTGTGGGGTCTGTGCCGTAATAGAGTCTGATCAAGCAGCAACAACAGTCGTTAGGTTTATCCCCTCCCACGTTCTCTCTCTCCCCCCCCATATCTCTAAATAAAAAAATCTTAAAAATAACAAACTGTGGGGTCTGTGCCGTAATAGAGTCTGATCAAGCAGCAACAACAGTCGTTAGGTTTATCCCCTCCCACGTTCTCTCTCTCCCCCCCATATCTCTAAATAAAAAAATCTTAAAAATAACAAACTGTGGGGTCTGTGCCGTAATAGTGTCTGATCAAGCAGCAACAACAGTCGTTAGGTTTATCCCCTCCCACGTTCTCTCTCTCTCCCCCCATATCTCTAAATAAAAAAATCTTAAAAATAACAAACTGTGGGGTCTGTGCCGTAATAGAGTCTGATCAAGCAGCAACAACAGTCGTTAGGTTTATCCCCTCCCACGTTCTCTCTCTCCCCCCCCATATCTCTAAATAAAAAAATCTTAAAAATAACAAACTGTGGGGTCTGTGCCGTAATAGAGTCTGATCAAGCAGCAACAACAGTCGTTAGGTTTATCCCCTCCCACGTTCTCTCTCTCCCCCCCCATATCTCTAAATAAAAAAATCTTAAAAATAACAAACTGTGGGGTCTGTGCCGTAATAGAGTCTGATCAAGCAGCAACAACAGTCGTTAGGTTTATCCCCTCCCACGTTCTCTCTCTCCCCCCCATATCTCTAAATAAAAAAATCTTAAAAATAACAAACTGTGGGGTCTGTGCCGTAATAGAGTCTGATCAAGCAGCAACAACAGTCGTTAGGTTTATCCCCTCCCACGTTCTCTCTCTCTCCCCCCCATATCTCTAAATAAAAAAATCTTAAAAATAACAAACTGTGGGGTCTGTGCCGTAATAGAGTCTGATCAAGCAGCAACAACAGTCGTTAGGTTTATCCCCTCCCACGTTCTCTCTCTCTCCCCCCATATCTCTAAATAAAAAAATCTTAAAAATAACAAACTGTGGGGTCTGTGCCGTAATAGAGTCTGATCAAGCAGCAACAACAGTCGTTAGGTTTATCCCCTCCCACGTTCTCTCTCTCCCCCCCATATCTCTAAATAAAAAAATCTTAAAAATAACAAACTGTGGGGTCTGTGCCGTAATAGAGTCTGATCAAGCAGCAACAACAGTCGTTAGGTTTATCCCCTCCCACGTTCTCTCTCTCTCCCCCCCATATCTCTAAATAAAAAAATCTTAAAAATAACAAACTGTGGGGTCTGTGCCGTAATAGAGTCTGATCAAGCAGCAACAACAGTCGTTAGGTTTATCCCCTCCCACGTTCTCTCTCTCCCCCCCATATCTCTAAATAAAAAAATCTTAAAAATAACAAACTGTGGGGTCTGTGCCGTAATAGAGTCTGATCAAGCAGCAACAACAGTCGTTAGGTTTATCCCCTCCCACGTTCTCTCTCTCTCCCCCCATATCTCTAAATAAAAAAATCTTAAAAATAACAAACTGTGGGGTCTGTGCCGTAATAGAGTCTGATCAAGCAGCAACAACAGTCGTTAGGTTTATCCCCTCCCACGTTCTCTCTCTCTCCCCCCCATATCTCTAAATAAAAAAATCTTAAAAATAACAAACTGTGGGGTCTGTGCCGTAATAGAGTCTGATCAAGCAGCAACAACAGTCGTTAGGTTTATCCCCTCCCACGTTCTCTCTCTCCCCCCCATATCTCTAAATAAAAAAATCTTAAAAATAACAAACTGTGGGGTCTGTGCCGTAATAGAGTCTGATCAAGCAGCAACAACAGTCGTTAGGTTTATCCCCTCCCACGTTCTCTCTCTCCCCCCCATATCTCTAAATAAAAAAATCTTAAAAATAACAAACTGTGGGGTCTGTGCCGTAATAGAGTCTGATCAAGCAGCAACAACAGTCGTTAGGTTTATCCCCTCCCACGTTCTCTCTCTCTCCCCCCATATCTCTAAATAAAAAAATCTTAAAAATAACAAACTGTGGGGTCTGTGCCGTAACAGTGTCTGATCAAGCAGCAACAACAGTCGTTAGGTTTATCCCCTCCCACGTTCTCTCTCTCTCCCCCCATATCTCTAAATAAAAAAATCTTAAAAATAACAAACTGTGGGGTCTGTGCCGTAATAGAGTCTGATCAAGCAGCAACAACAGTCGTTAGGTTTATCCCCTCCCACGTTCTCTCTCTCTCCCCCCCATATCTCTAAATAAAAAAATCTTAAAAATAACAAACTGTGGGGTCTGTGCCGTAATAGAGTCTGATCAAGCAGCAACAACAGTCGTTAGGTTTATCCCCTCCCACGTTCTCTCTCTCCCCCCCATATCTCTAAATAAAAAAATCTTAAAAATAACAAACTGTGGGGTCTGTGCCGTAATAGAGTCTGATCAAGCAGCAACAACAGTCGTTAGGTTTATCCCCTCCCACGTTCTCTCTCTCCCCCCCATATCTCTAAATAAAAAAATCTTAAAAATAACAAACTGTGGGGTCTGTGCCGTAATAGAGTCTGATCAAGCAGCAACAACAGTCGTTAGGTTTATCCCCTCCCACGTTCTCTCTCTCTCCCCCCCATATCTCTAAATAAAAAAATCTTAAAAATAACAAACTGTGGGGTCTGTGCCGTAATAGAGTCTGATCAAGCAGCAACAACAGTCGTTAGGTTTATCCCCTCCCACGTTCTCTCTCTCTCCCCCCATATCTCTAAATAAAAAAATCTTAAAAATAACAAACTGTGGGGTCTGTGCCGTAATAGAGTCTGATCAAGCAGCAACAACAGTCGTTAGGTTTATCCCCTCCCACGTTCTCTCTCTCCCCCCCATATCTCTAAATAAAAAAATCTTAAAAATAACAAACTGTGGGGTCTGTGCCGTAATAGAGTCTGATCAAGCAGCAACAACAGTCGTTAGGTTTATCCCCTCCCACGTTCTCTCTCTCCCCCCCCATATCTCTAAATAAAAAAATCTTAAAAATAACAAACTGTGGGGTCTGTGCCGTAATAGAGTCTGATCAAGCAGCAACAACAGTCGTTAGGTTTATCCCCTCCCACGTTCTCTCTCTCCCCCCCATATCTCTAAATAAAAAAATCTTAAAAATAACAAACTGTGGGGTCTGTGCCGTAATAGAGTCTGATCAAGCAGCAACAACAGTCGTTAGGTTTATCCCCTCCCACGTTCTCTCTCTCCCCCCCATATCTCTAAATAAAAAAATCTTAAAAATAACAAACTGTGGGGTCTGTGCCGTAATAGAGTCTGATCAAGCAGCAACAACAGTCGTTAGGTTTATCCCCTCCCACGTTCTCTCTCTCTCCCCCCATATCTCTAAATAAAAAAATCTTAAAAATAACAAACTGTGGGGTCTGTGCCGTAATAGAGTCTGATCAAGCAGCAACAACAGTCGTTAGGTTTATCCCCTCCCACGTTCTCTCTCTCCCCCCCCATATCTCTAAATAAAAAAATCTTAAAAATAACAAACTGTGGGGTCTGTGCCGTAATAGAGTCTGATCAAGCAGCAACAACAGTCGTTAGGTTTATCCCCTCCCACGTTCTCTCTCTCCCCCCCATATCTCTAAATAAAAAAATCTTAAAAATAACAAACTGTGGGGTCTGTGCCGTAATAGAGTCTGATCAAGCAGCAACAACAGTCGTTAGGTTTATCCCCTCCCACGTTCTCTCTCTCCCCCCCATATCTCTAAATAAAAAAATCTTAAAAATAACAAACTGTGGGGTCTGTGCCGTAATAGAGTCTGATCAAGCAGCAACAACAGTCGTTAGGTTTATCCCCTCCCACGTTCTCTCTCTCTCCCCCCCATATCTCTAAATAAAAAAATCTTAAAAATAACAAACTGTGGGGTCTGTGCCGTAATAGAGTCTGATCAAGCAGCAACAACAGTCGTTAGGTTTATCCCCTCCCACGTTCTCTCTCTCTCCCCCCATATCTCTAAATAAAAAAATCTTAAAAATAACAAACTGTGGGTCTGTGCCGTAATAGAGTCTGATCAAGCAGCAACAACAGTCGTTAGGTTTATCCCCTCCCACGTTCTCTCTCTCCCCCCCATATCTCTAAATAAAAAAATCTTAAAAATAACAAACTGTGGGGTCTGTGCCGTAATAGAGTCTGATCAAGCAGCAACAACAGTCGTTAGGTTTATCCCCTCCCACGTTCTCTCTCTCCCCCCCATATCTCTAAATAAAAAAATCTTAAAAATAACAAACTGTGGGGTCTGTGCCGTAATAGAGTCTGATCAAGCAGCAACAACAGTCGTTAGGTTTATCCCCTCCCACGTTCTCTCTCTCTCCCCCCCATATCTCTAAATAAAAAAATCTTAAAAATAACAAACTGTGGGGTCTGTGCCGTAATAGAGTCTGATCAAGCAGCAACAACAGTCGTTAGGTTTATCCCCTCCCACGTTCTCTCTCTCCCCCCCATATCTCTAAATAAAAAAATCTTAAAAATAACAAACTGTGGGGTCTGTGCCGTAACAGTGTCTGATCAAGCAGCAACAACAGTCGTTAGGTTTATCCCCTCCCACGTTCTCTCTCTCTCCCCCCCATATCTCTAAATAAAAAAATCTTAAAAATAACAAACTGTGGGGTCTGTGCCGTAATAGAGTCTGATCAAGCAGCAACAACAGTCGTTAGGTTTATCCCCTCCCACGTTCTCTCTCTCCCCCCCATATCTCTAAATAAAAAAATCTTAAAAATAACAAACTGTGGGGTCTGTGCCGTAATAGAGTCTGATCAAGCAGCAACAACAGTCGTTAGGTTTATCCCCTCCCACGTTCTCTCTCTCTCCCCCCCATATCTCTAAATAAAAAAATCTTAAAAATAACAAACTGTGGGGTCTGTGCCGTAATAGAGTCTGATCAAGCAGCAACAACAGTCGTTAGGTTTATCCCCTCCCACGTTCTCTCTCTCCCCCCCATATCTCTAAATAAAAAAATCTTAAAAATAACAAACTGTGGGGTCTGTGCCGTAATAGAGTCTGATCAAGCAGCAACAACAGTCGTTAGGTTTATCCCCTCCCACGTTCTCTCTCTCCCCCCCATATCTCTAAATAAAAAAATCTTAAAAATAACAAACTGTGGGGTCTGTGCCGTAATAGAGTCTGATCAAGCAGCAACAACAGTCGTTAGGTTTATCCCCTCCCACGTTCTCTCTCTCTCCCCCCCATATCTCTAAATAAAAAAATCTTAAAAATAACAAACTGTGGGGTCTGTGCCGTAATAGAGTCTGATCAAGCAGCAACAACAGTCGTTAGGTTTATCCCCTCCCACGTTCTCTCTCTCTCCCCCCCATATCTCTAAATAAAAAAATCTTAAAAATAACAAACTGTGGGGTCTGTGCCGTAATAGAGTCTGATCAAGCAGCAACAACAGTCGTTAGGTTTATCCCTCCCACGTTCTCTCTCTCTCCCCCCATATCTCTAAATAAAAAAATCTTAAAAATAACAAACTGTGGGGTCTGTGCCGTAATAGAGTCTGATCAAGCAGCAACAACAGTCGTTAGGTTTATCCCCTCCCACGTTCTCTCTCTCCCCCCCATATCTCTAAATAAAAAAATCTTAAAAATAACAAACTGTGGGGTCTGTGCCGTAATAGAGTCTGATCAAGCAGCAACAACAGTCGTTAGGTTTATCCCCTCCCACGTTCTCTCTCTCTCCCCCCATATCTCTAAATAAAAAAATCTTAAAAATAACAAACTGTGGGTCTGTGCCGTAATAGAGTCTGATCAAGCAGCAACAACAGTCGTTAGGTTTATCCCCTCCCACGTTCTCTCTCTCTCCCCCCCATATCTCTAAATAAAAAAATCTTAAAAATAACAAACTGTGGGGTCTGTGCCGTAATAGAGTCTGATCAAGCAGCAACAACAGTCGTTAGGTTTATCCCCTCCCACGTTCTCTCTCTCCCCCCCATATCTCTAAATAAAAAAATCTTAAAAATAACAAACTGTGGGGTCTGTGCCGTAATAGAGTCTGATCAAGCAGCAACAACAGTCGTTAGGTTTATCCCCTCCCACGTTCTCTCTCTCCCCCCCATATCTCTAAATAAAAAAATCTTAAAAATAACAAACTGTGGGGTCTGTGCCGTAATAGAGTCTGATCAAGCAGCAACAACAGTCGTTAGGTTTATCCCCTCCCACGTTCTCTCTCTCTCCCCCCCATATCTCTAAATAAAAAAATCTTAAAAATAACAAACTGTGGGGTCTGTGCCGTAATAGAGTCTGATCAAGCAGCAACAACAGTCGTTAGGTTTATCCCCTCCCACGTTCTCTCTCTCCCCCCCCATATCTCTAAATAAAAAAATCTTAAAAATAACAAACTGTGGGGTCTGTGCCGTAATAGAGTCTGATCAAGCAGCAACAACAGTCGTTAGGTTTATCCCCTCCCACGTTCTCTCTCTCTCCCCCCATATCTCTAAATAAAAAAATCTTAAAAATAACAAACTGTGGGGTCTGTGCCGTAATAGAGTCTGATCAAGCAGCAACAACAGTCGTTAGGTTTATCCCCTCCCACGTTCTCTCTCTCCCCCCCCATATCTCTAAATAAAAAAATCTTAAAAATAACAAACTGTGGGGTCTGTGCCGTAACAGTGTCTGATCAAGCAGCAACAACAGTCGTTAGGTTTATCCCCTCCCACGTTCTCTCTCTCTCCCCCCATATCTCTAAATAAAAAAATCTTAAAAATAACAAACTGTGGGGTCTGTGCCGTAATAGAGTCTGATCAAGCAGCAACAACAGTCGTTAGGTTTATCCCCTCCCACGTTCTCTCTCTCCCCCCCCATATCTCTAAATAAAAAAATCTTAAAAATAACAAACTGTGGGGTCTGTGCCGTAATAGAGTCTGATCAAGCAGCAACAACAGTCGTTAGGTTTATCCCCTCCCACGTTCTCTCTCTCTCCCCCCATATCTCTAAATAAAAAAATCTTAAAAATAACAAACTGTGGGGTCTGTGCCGTAATAGAGTCTGATCAAGCAGCAACAACAGTCGTTAGGTTTATCCCCTCCCACGTTCTCTCTCTCCCCCCCCATATCTCTAAATAAAAAAATCTTAAAAATAACAAACTGTGGGGTCTGTGCCGTAATAGAGTCTGATCAAGCAGCAACAACAGTCGTTAGGTTTATCCCCTCCCACGTTCTCTCTCTCTCCCCCCATATCTCTAAATAAAAAAATCTTAAAAATAACAAACTGTGGGGTCTGTGCCGTAATAGTGTCTGATCAAGCAGCAACAACAGTCGTTAGGTTTATCCCCTCCCACGTTCTCTCTCTCCCCCCCATATCTCTAAATAAAAAAATCTTAAAAATAACAAACTGTGGGGTCTGTGCCGTAATAGTGTCTGATCAAGCAGCAACAACAGTCGTTAGGTTTATCCCCTCCCACGTTCTCTCTCTCTCCCCCCCATATCTCTAAATAAAAAAATCTTAAAAATAACAAACTGTGGGGTCTGTGCCGTAATAGAGTCTGATCAAGCAGCAACAACAGTCGTTAGGTTTATCCCCTCCCACGTTCTCTCTCTCCCCCCCCATATCTCTAAATAAAAAATCTTAAAAATAACAAACTGTGGGGTCTGTGCCGTAATAGAGTCTGATCAAGCAGCAACAACAGTCGTTAGGTTTATCCCCTCCCACGTTCTCTCTCTCTCCCCCCCATATCTCTAAATAAAAAAATCTTAAAAATAACAAACTGTGGGGTCTGTGCCGTAATAGAGTCTGATCAAGCAGCAACAACAGTCGTTAGGTTTATCCCCTCCCACGTTCTCTCTCTCCCCCCCCATATCTCTAAATAAAAAAATCTTAAAAATAACAAACTGTGGGGTCTGTGCCGTAATAGAGTCTGATCAAGCAGCAACAACAGTCGTTAGGTTTATCCCCTCCCACGTTCTCTCTCTCCCCCCCCATATCTCTAAATAAAAAAATCTTAAAAATAACAAACTGTGGGTCTGTGCCGTAATAGAGTCTGATCAAGCAGCAACAACAGTCGTTAGGTTTATCCCCTCCCACGTTCTCTCTCTCTCCCCCCATATCTCTAAATAAAAAAATCTTAAAAATAACAAACTGTGGGGTCTGTGCCGTAATAGAGTCTGATCAAGCAGCAACAACAGTCGTTAGGTTTATCCCCTCCCACGTTCTCTCTCTCCCCCCCATATCTCTAAATAAAAAAATCTTAAAAATAACAAACTGTGGGGTCTGTGCCGTAATAGAGTCTGATCAAGCAGCAACAACAGTCGTTAGGTTTATCCCCTCCCACGTTCTCTCTCTCCCCCCCATATCTCTAAATAAAAAATCTTAAAAATAACAAACTGTGGGGTCTGTGCCGTAATAGAGTCTGATCAAGCAGCAACAACAGTCGTTAGGTTTATCCCCTCCCACGTTCTCTCTCTCTCCCCCCATATCTCTAAATAAAAAAATCTTAAAAATAACAAACTGTGGGGTCTGTGCCGTAATAGTGTCTGATCAAGCAGCAACAACAGTCGTTAGGTTTATCCCCTCCCACGTTCTCTCTCTCCCCCCCATATCTCTAAATAAAAAAATCTTAAAAATAACAAACTGTGGGGTCTGTGCCGTAATAGAGTCTGATCAAGCAGCAACAACAGTCGTTAGGTTTATCCCCTCCCACGTTCTCTCTCTCCCCCCCATATCTCTAAATAAAAAAATCTTAAAAATAACAAACTGTGGGGTCTGTGCCGTAATAGAGTCTGATCAAGCAGCAACAACAGTCGTTAGGTTTATCCCCTCCCACGTTCTCTCTCTCTCCCCCCATATCTCTAAATAAAAAAATCTTAAAAATAACAAACTGTGGGGTCTGTGCCGTAATAGAGTCTGATCAAGCAGCAACAACAGTCGTTAGGTTTATCCCCTCCCACGTTCTCTCTCTCTCCCCCCCATATCTCTAAATAAAAAAATCTTAAAAATAACAAACTGTGGGGTCTGTGCCGTAATAGAGTCTGATCAAGCAGCAACAACAGTCGTTAGGTTTATCCCCTCCCACGTTCTCTCTCTCTCCCCCCATATCTCTAAATAAAAAAATCTTAAAAATAACAAACTGTGGGTCTGTGCCGTAATAGAGTCTGATCAAGCAGCAACAACAGTCGTTAGGTTTATCCCCTCCCACGTTCTCTCTCTCTCCCCCCCATATCTCTAAATAAAAAAATCTTAAAAATAACAAACTGTGGGGTCTGTGCCGTAACAGTGTCTGATCAAGCAGCAACAACAGTCGTTAGGTTTATCCCCTCCCACGTTCTCTCTCTCCCCCCCATATCTCTAAATAAAAAAATCTTAAAAATAACAAACTGTGGGGTCTGTGCCGTAATAGAGTCTGATCAAGCAGCAACAACAGTCGTTAGGTTTATCCCCTCCCACGTTCTCTCTCTCTCCCCCCCATATCTCTAAATAAAAAAATCTTAAAAATAACAAACTGTGGGGTCTGTGCCGTAATAGAGTCTGATCAAGCAGCAACAACAGTCGTTAGGTTTATCCCCTCCCACGTTCTCTCTCTCTCCCCCCCATATCTCTAAATAAAAAAATCTTAAAAATAACAAACTGTGGGTCTGTGCCGTAATAGAGTCTGATCAAGCAGCAACAACAGTCGTTAGGTTTATCCCCTCCCACGTTCTCTCTCTCCCCCCCCATATCTCTAAATAAAAAAATCTTAAAAATAACAAACTGTGGGGTCTGTGCCGTAATAGTGTCTGATCAAGCAGCAACAACAGTCGTTAGGTTTATCCCCTCCCACGTTCTCTCTCTCCCCCCCCATATCTCTAAATAAAAAAATCTTAAAAATAACAAACTGTGGGGTCTGTGCCGTAATAGTGTCTGATCAAGCAGCAACAACAGTCGTTAGGTTTATCCCCTCCCACGTTCTCTCTCTCCCCCCCATATCTCTAAATAAAAAAATCTTAAAAATAACAAACTGTGGGTCTGTGCCGTAACAGTGTCTGATCAAGCAGCAACAACAGTCGTTAGGTTTATCCCCTCCCACGTTCTCTCTCTCCCCCCCATATCTCTAAATAAAAAAATCTTAAAAATAACAAACTGTGGGGTCTGTGCCGTAATAGAGTCTGATCAAGCAGCAACAACAGTCGTTAGGTTTATCCCTCCCACGTTCTCTCTCTCTCCCCCCATATCTCTAAATAAAAAAATCTTAAAAATAACAAACTGTGGGGTCTGTGCCGTAATAGAGTCTGATCAAGCAGCAACAACAGTCGTTAGGTTTATCCCTCCCACGTTCTCTCTCCCCCCCATATCTCTAAATAAAAAAATCTTAAAAATAACAAACTGTGGGGTCTGTGCCGTAATAGAGTCTGATCAAGCAGCAACAACAGTCGTTAGGTTTATCCCTCCCACGTTCTCTCTCTCCCCCCCATATCTCTAAATAAAAAAATCTTAAAAATAACAAACTGTGGGGTCTGTGCCGTAACAGTGTCTGATCAAGCAGCAACAACAGTCGTTAGGTTTATCCCCTCCCACGTTCTCTCCTCCCCCCCATATCTCTAAATAAAAAAATCTTAAAAATAACAAACTGTGGGTCTGTGCCGTAACAGTGTCTGATCAAGCAGCAACAACAGTCGTTAGGTTTATCCCCTCCCACGTTCTCTCTCTCCCCCCCCATATCTCTAAATAAAAAAATCTTAAAAATAACAAACTGTGGGGTCTGTGCCGTAATAGAGTCTGATCAAGCAGCAACAACAGTCGTTAGGTTTATCCCCTCCACGTTCTCTCTCTCCCCCCCCATATCTCTAAATAAAAAAATCTTAAAAATAACAAACTGTGGGGTCTGTGCCGTAACAGTGTCTGATCAAGCAGCAACAACAGTCGTTAGGTTTATCCCCTCCCACGTTCTCTCTCTCTCCCCCCATATCTCTAAATAAAAAAATCTTAAAAATAACAAACTGTGGGTCTGTGCCGTAACAGGTCTGATCAAGCAGCAACAACAGTCGTTAGGTTTATCCCCTCCCACGTTCTCTCTCCCCCCCCCCATATCTCTAAATAAAAAAATCTTAAAAATAACAAACTGTGGGGTCTGTGCCGTAATAGTGTCTGATCAAGCAGCAACAACAGTCGTTAGGTTTATCCCCTCCCACGTTCTCTCTCTCCCCCCCCATATCTCTAAATAAAAAAATCTTAAAAATAACAAACTGTGGGGTCTGTGCCGTAACAGTGTCTGATCAAGCAGCAACAACAGTCGTTAGGTTTATCCCCTCCCACGTTCTCTCTCTCTCCCCCCCATATCTCTAAATAAAAAAATCTTAAAATAACAAACTGTGGGTCTGTGCCGTAAAGGTCTGATCAAGCAGCAACAACAGTCGTTAGGTTATCCCCTCCACTTCTCTCTCCCCCCCCCATATCTCTAAATAAAAAATCTTAAAAATACATTCAAAAGCGGTCCACTTTTTCAAAGCTGGCGTAGCGAAACGGTTCCTGTGTACTTTTGGAACGCTTCGAAAATGCACCACAGTTTTATGCCTTCCCCCCTTTAAGATATGGGAGGTCTACAAGCGTTTTTGTTGGGACGATTTTATTGCTTTTTCGGTTTCTGTGTTGTTGAAAAAGGGAGATTTCTCATTCATAGCTGTTGCCTTGGAGAAAATTGTGTGATGAACGTTGGATCCACATCACGGCGAACAGAAACCATCCAATTTGTTGAATCATAGTAACAAGCAAATAAAGGATAAAAATAAAGATTTAAAGAAATGGCGAGTTAAAAGTTGAAAATATTTTTAATAAGCAAAAGAAAATTAATTTTTTTCTCCTATTACTTTTAAAACTAAAAAAAAAAAACCATTTTGATTTTGGTATTACGATTTGATCAAGACAGAAGTAATCTGTAATCATTGTTGAATATCAGACTAAGAAAACGCAAAACGATATATTTTCCTGTTTTTTTTTCTTTCTTTTTTTTTTTAAAAAAATTATGAGATAAAAAAGTAAAAGTGATAATTTTTTTTAAAAAGTAAAATGAGAATAAATGTAGTATCATTATATACCAATGATTCCCAAAGGTATATATATGCACTCCCAGGGGTCTATGACGACCTGCAAGAGTTCCACGCGTGTAAAAAAATAATTTGGGGGCTCATGAGGTGTAAATGATCGTACTTCTCATGATCGTACTATGATCGTACTTCTCATTAAACCAGATCATGACGTTAATCTTTAAAAAAATTTGATCCAGTGGGAACCAGATTTTACCAATTTAACGTTTACTAAATTTAGTGAGGTTAGTTTAACAACATAGAAGTTGACTACTATACTAGGTGATAACATAAATTTTATTAATACAAGGAATATTTCAGCATTTTTTTTTCAGAATTAAGCTAAAGAAGTATAATATTGAACGTCACGAATTTTTTAAATTTGTCACAGTCTGTCAGGACATTTTAACCTACGTTTAACATTTAAATGCCCTTACTCAGATTTTGAAACTAAGTTTGAGATTGTTTTTTTAGTAATACAGCAGTAGACAATGATTTCAAATAGTCGCTTTGAAAAAAAAAAGTGTCATATTCCAATAGGAACTTATTAGAATAGGTCCTAATGAAGATCTTATAGAAACAGATGCCAGTAATTTTGGCTTTAAAAAGACATACCTGATATTTGTCACAAAATATGGAATATCATGAGAAAGTTTTTAAATGTGTTTTTCCTTGTGAGAGGGAGTTTCACTGAGTTTCCCAATCTCAAAACAAAAAAAGAAAGGAAAAGAAAGAAAGAAGTAGATACTTACGAAAAAGGAAGGTTAGGGTTAAACGTGACAAGATTGATATTAAATATTGAAAATTTGTTATTGAAACACCAGATTCATCCTTCTCTTTAAAAGCATTTGTTCAGTTATTTTGTTTTAACTTAAATTCATTATATGCGCTTCTTAAGTTTTAAACGCAGAACTATACTTCATTACAGTTAAAAATTTAATTTTTTGAAAGTAGTAGCACCAATTATCAAAAAGACATTTAAGTTGATAAATTTGCAAAAATTTAATATTAGGTAGGCAGGGGTCTACCCGAAATCGAAAAACATGGCAAGGGGTCTATGAGACAAAAAAGTTTGGGAACCTCTGTTATATATACCATGAAGAAGTTTGTACAATAAAACTGGGCTTTCTGCATTTTATTATATTTTTTAATTTAAAATAATATTAAAAAGATTTTAATACTTTTAATTTATGCAAATTTTAATCCTTAAATTTATACTTTTCTGTTGAATGAATTTTTTCGGTATAAATCAAATCTCATCATAACAACTTGCACTAAGAATAAAATAATACTCTCACCACTTCAGCATTTGTTTCGGAACCACATAATACACTTTCAATCAATAATTTTAATAAGGAAATATATTTTTCTTAAATGTGTTAAATGCGAAAGCGTTTCTTCCCATTTTCTACTCAGATTTGATTTTCATCTTTCCGTTTCTTTAGTATTACATCCTTTAAATGCATATTCGCATATATTTATAAATGGGAATTTGTCATCCGTAACTACATCTTTCAATTCAGTCATTGCAAAGATGTGTGTGCATTACTGATTAATTTTGTCTCTTAAAAACAGTACACTTAAAACATTTTACATAAGTAAAATTAACTGACAATTAATAATATAAGCAATTTTATAAGCAATTTTAACATTTAGAGATGTATCCTTAATTCCAGGATTAGAACCTTACAAATTGTTATTTTATTCTTAAATATTAACAGTATAAATTCATCATCCTCATAATTCATTCTATATTGCAAGAAAACCCTACCTTTTGCTTTTGAAATGTTATTATATTAAAAATTTTGGGTAGCTTTGTAAAAAAATTACACATGTGGAAAAAACGGATTATAATTTTTGGTTTTTAAATAATATTCTCTTAAGTGTCGAGAATTTTTCCAAATTTAAGGCATAATAACAAAAACATCAGTGTTTTTAAAAAAAATTTTGTGGCCCATATATTTGGAAAGCTTGCGCCAATTGAACTGGGATCTCTCTCTTATCATTTTAGGATACTTTCAAACTGTAAAAAAAGCCTAGGCTCCAGGCTGGATCTTAGACAAAGCATACATTCCAGAAGACCTGAAAATCAATTAGGTTTTAAGAAATTTTAAGTTTTCTGAGATTTGATTTTAGTTTTGAATTCACTTTAAAGTATTTTTGCAATTCTAAATTAAATTAATTGAAAATATTTTTGAACACAAGCCACTTTTTCGTGTGAAATGGGTATTAACTGAAATTTTAATTTCTAAAATCATTTCTGTTTGCTATGTTTTGAAGCTTTTGAGTTCTCTCACATTTACTTAATTAAGATTGATTTAAAGACCACTATATTTATTTGTACACATAATTTATATAATTTAAAAGCTTTTTACTTTGTTTTCATTAATTTTTTCCTGTTGAGAAATGGCATGACAAAAATGTAAGCAGGCTTCTGTGAGAAATAACATTTGAAAGGGAAGGAATACGCGACTGAAATTTATAAATCTAAAATCCAGCTTTCACAGATGATGTTACAATTAGACTTCAAAATGTAAAGTTCTGAACACAAATGTTGTAGGAAGAACTAAATATTTCCCTGATGTCTAAACTACATTATAGTATATATTTTGTAGTACTACTTTAGTATTTTCAAGTCATGCAACAAAAACCCAAACTTGTTAAACTACCCCGATTTAGAAAAAAAAAATTGACATTATTTACAAACTTGATGATTTCGGGATTACCTTTATATCACTATTATTTTGTGTGTATAAATGTTTTGTGTATTTAAAACTCCTGTGAAAATATTAGGTTAAGATGAAACCGAATAATCTATCAAAGTAACAAATGTTATTAATATTGCGTAAAAGAATATTTTGAATTAAAAAAGGTATTTTCAGTCATAATTATTTCAAGTAGTGTTTGGATGTAGAACATAAGTTGGAAAATAACATATTAAAAATTAGAGCTTTACAGACACTATTAGTTTTTGTTTTTGCCTTTCCAAATTTTATAAATGTGTTTTTTTCAGACTTTTAATTTTGAAAATGTGTTTTCTAATCCCTAACTCTTTTTTTTTCCAATCTTGAAATATCTTGTAAATACTTTCAAACATATGATACATAAAAGTTCATATGGATTTAGGACTGGGAGCTCCAGTTATGTTTTTTAAAAAATCTTAAAGTTAATATTTGAAAAATTTCGTGTTTTTCCAGGTTTAGCTATAAAAATAATTATTAAAATCCAACAAAGAAATAGATTTTAAATTCTATACTTTTTGTTTCCAATAATCTGAGAAATGTAAATCACTTACAATAATTAAATATTGTTAATAATTTGGTATTTATAAAAGTTTTAAAAAACTTCCAAAATGTTCAATGCTTTAAAATTGTTAAATAATGGCTTGTCAAACTAACTTATTATTTTCAGAATCAATATAATAGCATAATTTGAATATAAAACAAAAATTTATTTTACTGTTATAAAACTGTTTATGACTTCTACTCATAATGTAAAAAGAATAAAATATAAATATATAACTTAGTGCAGTCAAAAACAATCATAATTTGTAAAACTGCGGCCCCACTACTAATTCCAATATATTTTACAAACTGTAGCTAAAAACAATTATATACTTACGGGACCAAAAATTTATTTATATATGGAAATATTTTTCCTTATTAAATATATAATGAATAATTACAAGATGATTTCTAAAATCCTAAAAGCCTTTAATGGAGAAAAAGCCTGACATAATTTGGATAGTTAGAAATTTCATTATATAAATATGCATGCTTTAAAACAAATAAATTTGCAAAGAAAAAGCAATTTACAAAATTTTTTTGTATTTACTGAATATAAAATAAATCAGAATTCATCCTCAAATATACATAATTGTGTAAGAAAAGGTTTTGTTCAATTTACAAACAATTGCAAAGAAACTTTTATAAATAGTAATTTAAACAGGTATAAATAGCAAAAATTATCATAGAAGTATACAAAATATTATTAAAATTTGCTATAAAATGTTTAGTCAAAGCAAAATACCTTTTACAAAGCCAAAAGTTTATCTAAACAATTGTACATTACTGAAGCCAGAAGTGTACATATGCATATAGAGGGCAAAAACAAATATATTTGTTCAAAACATTTTTAAACCGTTAATTTTAAGAAAAAAGATTTTGTATACATTGATAGATACGTCATTGATTGATTGATATACGTCGTTTATAGCACTGTCACAGTATGATATTTTTCGAAACACGGCGCTGCAAACAGTCCAACATTACAGTCTTTACATTCAAAACGTGTTTCTCTTCGAATGCGTTTTCCGTTATCATTTTTCTTAAGGTAGCATACGACACATTTTCGTGGTGGTTGGTTTTTCTTGAAGAGTCACTTTCCACATATGAAGCCATTATGAAGCACATATTTCCATTTATGCCTTCCAATTAAACGGACTACATTTTCAGAAATTTCAGAGGTAACAAAGTTTCGAGAATCGGAATTACTACTTCCTCCTTCTATCAATTGTTCAATCAGTTTCATTCAAAAACCAATATGATTTAAAATACCGCCATTTTTTTTTATAGATAGTGAAGGAATTCCACACAATTTGATTTAACAAATGTCGAAAAATCTTCTTGTAGTATTTCCTTTGTTGATTTCGGGCAACAGGATAGTAGGATAGACACTGGTCTGATCTTATCAACACCACCCAATGGTGGTATTATAAAACACCGCTGCTTTTGGTTTCATTTTCACAGAATCTCGTTTCTTAGCTTTCACTTCCATCATATCAACGTTATGAAAAATGCTAATCATATGCAGGGGTTTTTTATCCTTGTACTTCAAAACACACATTTTTCCCTTTTGGAAGGCAATAATTTCCGCTTTCTTCACTTTAGAATCTTTTAATGAAACAGGTAAACCTTTTCTAGGTAACGGACTCGTGGCTGGCGTATCATGAGTTCGAGCCCATTACCACTGAAGACCCGCCGTGTAGGGGAACGATGCACGTTAAATCTGTCAAGAGCTGAAACGTCCCTCTGTTGGTGCGGTGTGGTAGTTAGGAGAAGGAGAGAGGTGCTAGCACCGGTGTCATCCTCGTCACTTGACCATGGTTCAAAATGACGAGGTTCGTCGCCAAAAGTTCTCGAGTATAGCTGAACAGAGCGACGTTAATATTCACTCACTCACTCAACCAAATTATATGAAATTTTCGGAATAAATGAAAAAATATTAGAAGTGGAATATATTAAAAATTCAATTTTAAATTTTAAATATCCAAAGAATTATTAGTATTTATGGTAAATATTTTTCAACTGCGTACGCGAGATACCTACATAAATATATTTTTCGAAATTCAAATGCAGAATTTCAGTGCAGCTAATATAAAATTCCTGGTTTTGTATGGTTAAGATTACAAAAAATGCCAACATTTTAATTACTTGTTCTTCAGCCAACCTCTATAATTGAATCTAAATGATAACAGATTTTGCATAAATAGATATTTTTTTAACTTGAATTTAAAATGGATCTTTATATTTATTTATTGACGCAAATGTCAACTGTAAATTTGTCCAGGTGCTTTTAATTTCTCTTTGCCCGAAGATTCAAGCTTAAAAATTTGAGCTTGTTGTTCCTATTCTCTTTGAAGGAAACTGAAGTTCAGACATTAAAAATTCTATTATAATTCGTTATCTAAACAATACAAAACTAGGAATTGTATGTAAGATACTCTGAACACCTGGCTTTGATATTATGAAAAACTAAAGGATTTAAATAGGTTTTTTTGTTGTTATTTTTTATCAATGCGTACAAAATTTTTGCAAGTTCTGTTGTACAGAAACTTAAAAAATTATTCATGTTTAGAATTTTAAAAGTTTAACAGGTTTTAAATTTTGAACCTTTTTTTTTAATAAATTTTTGACACAAACGAAATAATTCCTTAATATATCATAGATATTTTTAGAGATGCATTATAAAAAAAACTTAATTCTACTTGAGAATTTTAAGGTAAAGAAAAAAATGTGATTTTATCAAGCTACCCTTTTCCTTCCCAATTCGTTGAATTTCAAATTAATATTAAATCAAAAGTGAGTATATCATCTATATTACTTATGTATGGAACTTAAAAAATGATTTAAATGAAAGATTTATAAAAATGCTTAGATCGTGAAAACTACATCAAAGAATTTATTTAATTCAAACCCAAAAAAATTTCAAGTCAAGTTTACTTACAAACTTTAACTGATAGTCCGTACGCTCTGGAGGTTTTAAATTCTTCCCAGTTTTTTACGATTGCTGCAGGGAAGAACGGGGCAAGCCATAAAACTTCCTGTCAGAGTCCATTGTGTCACCCCAACCCTCCCTAATTATCCTTCAAGATGTTAAGCCTTTAAAGGGGGGAAAGGATTTCGGAAAAAGACGTCTCTAACACTTTCGAAGCTGTTACTTGAGGAGGAAAAAACACGTTTGGTGCATTTTTGGTG
>BMAO01038266.1:0-49535 GCA_019973975.1 Trichonephila clavata | reverse complement strand
ATTTGTTTCATACTTTTATAACCATATATTCTCCTTGTTCCAAATCCTTTTCCTGTGTTAAAGTGAAGGGAAATTTAAAAATAAATATTAATCTAAATTTAAATTTTAAAATTAATACTCTGTAGGATACGGGTGTGTACTAAGGGCCCCAGCGCACACACGTGTCTTGCGGAGGGGGAAATGTAATAATTCCCAGTAATATAATCCTTTAAAATAACTTTTAGCTACCAATGGTCCATCCCTTCAGGACCAACATTTTAGGAATAAGTTAATCCGCCGCCTAACGAGAGTCTTTTAAACTACACCTATCCACCCACTCAGATCATGTGATTTGAGAAGCCTTTAAATACCGAGATTCCTGGGGACCAATCCCTCTTTCGCTTCTGTATTTTGTCTGTGTAAACATGTAGCCGGCTGCAGCTCAGTGTGCATTCGTTTTCTTTGTGTTGTCCTTGTCTTGCTTTTATGTGTTCAAGAATAAACAAGTTTCTTCAATCACCTTACTGCCTTATCAATCTCATATAAAGAATCCATTCCAACAACATCGTCGTATTACAAAGAAATCATGTCAACGGCCATCGTCTATTACATATATAAATATACATATATATAGGGAGACAGAATAAACTCTAGTAGAAATAGAAAAATGGGAGCTATAAAAGGTCTGTATTTTCAAAATGGTTTATTGTTCTCTTTTATGAGATTTTTTTAAATACATAATTCAAAAAATTTTCCAAATAATGTATTCGTAACATAAATAACTATATTTTATAGTAGAATAAAAATTTGCATTCACACACGTTTAAAATTTCTAAATTAGAGAAGCATTTGGTCCATTCTATCTCTCTCAACCATCCTTTCAAATGATTACATTAAAATGATTTTAAATAAACCTGTCTTCTCGTTCCTTTTAAATAATATAATAATAAATTAATTACATTACTTTAATATTTGTCACGATATTCACAGTAGAATGAATTAATTTATTCCAAATTAAATTTTAAGCACATATCTCGATATCCAAATTTCTACAGAATTGGAACGCAGTATGGACCAAGATCATCCCTCCCTAATCTTATTTCCAAGAGTTTCTACGTCGAGACTGCGAAGTCACGCCGGCTGTGAGTTTTCTCAAACTCAACTCTCCCTTATATTTCGACACATGCTTGAATTATTTATGAGGAGCAGATAGAATTTTCGGGGGTTCCAGAGAGCTGGAGGGGAAGATGAACGATGCTTAGCGTTTTGACAGCTTATCGAATTCGCTTCAGTCGACTGCTCACCAAAAACTAAGTTTTCAGCAAGGGGATCTAAATTATCCAGTCTAAAAAGGGAAGATTCGGTCTTGTTTGGGAAGATGGTTACTTAATATGGCGATTTCCTGTCCTGTTTCATGGAGAAAGTTACTTGTTTCGGTCGATTTAGGAACAATTTTTGGGGGGTCGCTAAGATAATGGTCAATTTTATAGCCGTGGTTGTTCTTTTTGTTTTTTAAATTATGAAAATTCATGTAGTTTTTATTTATTCAATATACGTATTGTGTTCAGGATTAGCAGAGAACATTTTTTCATTCATAGAAACGTGATCTTTATTCTAAAAGTGAGAGGGAGTGAGTGCAGTGGCGAAGGTCATTGTCTTCGCGCTCCTTTGATTCCTCGAACACCCATAGTAGGAAATAATGGAATCCTTTTCTGAAAGTAGGTTAAAAAACTTCAAATTCACATTTTTTTGTCGAGGTTGCTAAGTGGTTATGGCTACGAACTATTGGACATAATTAGACCATGGTTTAAAATTACGAGGTCTGTCGCCAATAGCCCACGTGTTACTTTATAGAACGACGTTAATAAATAGTCAATCTCGGGGAGAAATGTTTCTATTGACTTGTAGCGTCCCTGAGGACACGGGTGTTGGAGGGTTTCAGAAAAGATGTATATATATACACACACATGTACTGTTATGATATATATACGAAGTAGCGCACACAAAATTTTTTTAAGGAGGGAGGTCCATGGTTGAAAGTCCCCAACTCGTATCATACCTCAAGACAAAGCCAATTGATTCTTCTGAATGTGTCGATTTTGTTAATAAAAAGCGGTAAAAAAATAAATAATTGAATTAATAATTAGCTTTAATTAATAAAATAAATTGTGAATTACAAGTACTTAATTAAATTTTACGTTATATGTATATAGTATTGTCATCAATCGAAAAAAACTGAAGGGATTTGGGGTTGTCCGGACCCCAGGACACCCCCCTTGTGTGCGCCACTATATAAATATTTATATATCATAACAGTGATATATATATATATACATTTAAATGAAAATTTTGAAAAGTGGGTTTGACTTTAATTGGAACATTAATTGTGCGGGGAATTGTTTTTGTAACATATTTTAAATTACGAATTTCCAAAATTTTCCATTTCGAAAAATTGTAGCACGACAGGATTTCGCGTACATGAGTTGAAAATCAATGATCTGGACTTAATTAACATTAATCGAACAATAACATAAAATCAACCAACAAGCATACGATTGATCACATTTGAAAGACAACATGGAAATCAGGGTAAAGAGAATGATAAAAAGTCAGATGGTGGTCTCCGAGAAATCATGATTGTGAGTGCGGAGCCATAAAGTCGCCTGTTCGAGTTCTAATGCGATGGATGAGCCGCTGTGTAGAAGAGCTGAACTTTACTAAGTTGCGCAACAGCCCATGAGAGCCAAAGTATACTGTGCCCATCTCAGTTTTCATACCTTGGGACTGAGTTGCATGAGCAGATGTTTCGGTCAGGTGCTCAATCTGACGCGAAACCCCAAGTTAGTTCTCAAGCAAGCTTGGTACTCATTTATCGATCCACTGAAGGGATGAAAGACTGAGTTGACCTTGCTCAGTCCGGTCTAACGTTTGTGCACAGCTGCAAAATTGGCTTTTATGTGTGAATAGGATTTGCACCCCAAAGGTATTGCGGGTCTTTTAATCTGACATCACCCCGGCAACCTATGACCGTGAGAAAAACCCCACTCCGACCACGATCCGAAACCCTAAATGTAATTCGAGGATAAGAGGGTGACTGCCTCGCCCCAACGGAGTAAAAAGACAGCCTGTTGAAAATATTAAAGAGAACGGTTGTGTTGTCTATTCCCTCACAATCACAATAATCAGAAGTGTGAAAAACTTATATGTAAATGTATATGCTGTAATTAATGGTTGTGACGTAAATTAATCAGTTATTTAATTTCTTAACTCTGACACACGTACACACACACACACACACACTCTACCATTAAATTTCCCAAACGTCACACCGGGGTTTTAATCTGGAGCTGTGTCGTGGAAGCGCGATGCGCTACCACTCAGCCACTGTAACATGTTGAAGAGCGTTAATGCGCGTTTAATATGTCATTGCATGAAGTCCTCAAGTTGGCGTGGTGTGGAGAAATTGGTGCTAGTTCAAGTGTCGTCCTCGTCACTCGATAAAGATTCAAAACTACGAGGTCTGTCGCCTGTAGCCCTCGCGTTTCTTTACAGGGCAGCGTTTATGAAAAATGAAACCCAATTTAACAGTGGTGTGCATTTAAAAAAAAAACAAGAAAATTTTGTTCTAAAGTTTAATTTTAAAAATGCTTGTCAAAAAATGATAATTTTACAAAGTATTTTTAATTTTTGTTAAAAAAAAAATCAAATCGTATTTTTATTTTATTTTACACCAGTAGCATATTGAAGCAATGCTTAACCCTACATTCATAATCCTAAGTCTAATAGTTTATTGTTGCATCCTACTGACCTGTATTGTCTTTCCATGTTCCTTCACAATGTTTTGCACCGAATTAGATTTTATCAATTTAGTTTATAAGTTGTTGTTGTTACTAATGCCACCTGTCAGACGTAGTCAGATCGAGGCCCACGAAATTCATCATGGCATCCGGCTAGATTGTACGCCTGTCGTTAGCCGTAGCTTTGAGCACCATCCAGATGACAGTACGATTTGGCTTGGTTCCACCCAATTCTGAGGAGAACAAACACCTGGGAGTGGTCAGGGGTTTTCCACCTCTCTTCCCCTTCCACCAACCTCACGAGAAGACTTGCGGCTCGACGGCTATTTAGAGTACCCCCATGCCGCGAAGGCACTATACATTTACAAACATCCTTGCCTTCTCCGGGATTCGAACCCAGGCCCTATGCACAGCAGTCAGCTTCGCTAACCACTATACGGATGGGCTACAGTATTTCAAGTGATTACACATATATCTATTTATTTTTCTTCTTTCAAAATAGAATGAATACTGACTGCCTTGTGTAAGTGAAATGAAAATGAATTCGGAATAACTCGCAGAATTGCTTAATAGGGATTAATTAGTTAACTCTTATAGATTTTAATATAATATGAAAATTAGTTGGAGTACTTTAAACTCTCTCCATGTATGCAACACTTACTTCGCTCTATAAGTCTATTTATAATATCTCTACTGTAAACATATCGTATATATAACAGCGTACTTGTAGCTATAATTTGCATATTTAATTAGTTTAAATTATCATAGGTGCCCTAAGGTGTGTATGATATATTATAATTTAATAAATGTACCTAGGAATTAAATTCGCTTCTGAATATTAAATGATTATATAATGCGAAACTTGTGGCGAGTTTGTTGTTACCATGTTTCCAGTTGATTTATCACGTTCACAAATACGTAAAGGGCGTAACAATAAATCGTTATTAGTAACAAGATTTTATGGAATTAACTTTTAACCTATTCTATATATTTTATGGTATTTGCTTTATTAACTTAAATGTATAGTTTTTTTAGGGAAGTTTTTAATAGAACTTTGTTCAATGTTGCGAAGTGGTCAAAAAAGTTAAATATTTTTCCTTTTGAATTTTAAAATAATACCTATTTTAAAGGGTTTTTTTAATAACTGTTTATATATTTTTTTTAAGTGACTTGTCATGTTGTTAGCCATTGTATCATGGATATCCTTCATTAATAAAAAAGAAGTGTAACATGTCTGCAGTGTTGACTTTCCTATTCAATTGGAATTCTTTAAACAAAAGACCGAGGTTTATCATCGGATATTTCGCTTCAATGCACCTTTTATTATATGGCAGCATCATGATTTTTTTTATCACTCCCCTAATAATTTGCTTTTAAAAAACTTTAAGCCTTCTGGTAAGCATTTAGTTTTGTTATACGAGCGTAAGAGTCCAATATTTGCTAAATAAAATCTTTTCTATAAATTTGTATTTTTGTAAAGATAATAAGTATAGAAGATTTTTAACAATATAAATTTTTTTTTGTACTGTTTTAATCTTGACAATAAAATACATTTATTCTAATTCTATACCTGTCTGAGAATTTGCTGGCTAACATCACTTTCAATTGTTGTAATTATTGCTATTATTTCAATTATTGTAATCAATTCCCATTGTTATTTCATAGAGAGGGGGTAAAAATTGACTTTTTTTTTCTTCAATTTCTACTATTAGCTCACATTCTCTCTCTATTTATAAAAAAATTAATCTTGTTCAAATTTTCAATAGTTAATAAAAAAATTTCTATTCATCCACAATCAAGTTCAAATAAATTTTTTAAACTTGTCGTGAATGACACTTGATGTTAATATAGTTTTTCAAATATTAATTCGTTAATTACCGGTTAAATAGTTAATTAAATTAAATTAACTACCGTTTTTCGACGCCAACTTAGATTTATCCAGATTGTTGTAACAAAACAATGACAAAAGTTAGCGTCGAAAACCGGATTTCCAGCGAAACTAGCCAACCGGGTGTGCAATGCAGACAAATCATGTGCTCTTTTTTCAATTCCTACTATTAGTTCGCTCTCTCTTTATATATATATCTTGTTCAAAATTTTCAATCGTTAATAAAATACGTTCTATTCGTCCATTCAAAGTAGGATTTGGCCTAATTTTTTTTATATTACTTGCTTCATTAATTACTACTTTAAACGCTTTTTTCCAGATTTGCAATTTGCTTTTTTTTGTTGTCTTTGTTTTGAAGGAATCTTTTTAAAATTTTGGAACTCTTAATGGGGTGCTGATAATTTATTTTAACATTTTTAAAAATATTTCAAAATCGTAATAGTCATATACGAATTGAATTTCAGTGATCCTTTTTACTTTTGTTTTGTTTTTGATTGATTAAAAAATTTACGACTTTTTCAAGTATGATGAATGCTTTTGAAAATGCTTTCATCATACTTAATTTCGATGGCCATTCTTCATCACTGTGCTTTGAAAGCGGTAGTTGTGCACATGACCTTTAAGTGATGTGCGAATTATCTGACTGCCTCATTCAATGAGTGCAATTTAACTGTTTAAAATTGAATACTGGATGCCAGGATTGTTGTAAAGTCCCTTAACCCAAAATTGATTGAGAGTATTGTTAAAAGAACTAACTATTAATATCAAACGAGGAATTTTTCACGCATTGTTGATATCTTTAGAAATATGGAGGATGTTTTTAGATTACAAACTTTTCTGAGTTGACATTTGACAATATCGTTACAATGATCTTTTATCGATTTGTACTTAAGATGATGTGGATATTTCATCCATTTCAAATTTTCGTACTGCAAAGGATGAATATCATACCACAGGTCCGGGTTTCAAACCCTGGGCTGGGCAAAGCCAACTCAGCCTTTCCTTTCCTTCAGTATGTCGTTAAATGAGTACCAATATTGCTTGGGAACTAAACACTGGAGGTTTCGCGCACATTTGCTCATGCATCTCAGAGAGCCCAAGGTGGACACAGTAGGCCTTAACTCTTTATGGGCTTCTGTGCCACTAAAAAAAAGGATGAATAAAATGTAAATTATTTTGTATAATATAAAATGATTTTAAAAAATTCCTATAAAGATAGCTAACAATGAGGAATTTCTTATCTCGTAATTCATATCTTTTATTTTTCCTACGCGATATAAATTTTTACTTATATCACCTTTGCCTTTGTCATACACGACACAACAATTACTTATATCATGACGAAATCCCGAAAGTCTACCGAACTTTCTCCAAAGATTCCACTTTCGTAAGGGTCAAGGTGACTAATGGTCATCGTCACGGACTCGTGACCGGAATATCAGGAGTTTGAGCCCTGGTACCGCTGAAGTACCTGCGTGTACAGCGGCGAATGCTTGTTAAATCTGTCGTGGCGCGAAGTTTTCTGTTTGGCGTGGTTTGGAAGTTTGGAGAAGGGATGCCGGCTCAGCTATTGTCCTTGTCACTTGACCATGCTTCAAAATTATGAGGTGTGCCGCCAGTAACCCTCGTGTTGCTTTATAGTGCGACGTAAAAAAAAACTTTTTCATCCCCCCCCCCCGACATGTCATTCATTGGCTGCTAAGTTTTACGAATGAATGTATATATATCTTGGAAAAAAAAGTATTAAGAGTTCTTAAAAAACTTTTAAGAGTTCACCTTAAATGTTCAATTACATTCTTTATTTTTACTATTATTTCTTTTTCACATCTAAATAACTTTAAAAAAAAAAAAACATTTCCCATCTTATGTTTGATTTAAATTGCGGACATTACATTAGCGAAAACCATTTTATTTAACGATTTCAATGAGACAATCAGTAAGAGCTCTTACTATTTCCAGCATTTCTTTTCCTGGAGCTGAATTGAATGCGTTTAGAATAGTTATTAAAATCCCACGACCAATTTATTTATCTGTGTAAAAAAGAAATTATCTTTACTGCGTGCTCACATTGTTACTGTCGTAGCAGTGGTTAGTTATGCTTGGAGTCCTTGCTCACTCAACCGCGTCTGTTCGTACTTATTATGATAGTTGTTGACGACTAAAAACTCTCAGCCTATGAAAAGAGGTTCTCTGGTCGAAAACAGGAGTTAGGAAGCAGTGATCTCGAAATCCTGTTTCTAGTAAATGAACAAATCTCGATACATGTAACGTATTTTTATGATTTGAAGTATTTTGAACTCCGGGAGATTGAATGTTGTGCATTCATCTGAAAGTTATGAATTAGATCGATTTGAGATTTCTAATTTACGATGAAGGAGAAATGAGATTTTGGCTGTGTGGAGACACGGGACATAAAAAGCTAAAAAGTCAAATTTTTCTTCGTGGTTCATAAAACGCAGTCCTATTATTTTTTAATATGTATTTATAGCTTACACAATTTGTTTCTGAAAAGTGTATTCATACTTATTTTGCGTTGTTAAAATTTTGGGCTTTTTTATGAAATTATATTATTAATATTATATTTGGTATTTAAAATTTAAAATAATGGTTTAATGAATTTCCTACTGAATTTTCAACATACATATAAAGAATTTTAGTAACGAGAATAAAAAAGCAATGCGTGTTTCCAATAGTTAAAATTTTATATAAGCTATAAAAAAATGAAAAAAAAAACCTATTTTTGGTTATTTTTATTTTACAATAAGAGCAATATAGTAATTTTCAGTTAAATTAATCGTATAATAAGTATTTTAAATCAAAACAGATCGTTTTGAGGTAAATGGATTTAATTAAAACGTGCGAAGAAACCTATTTTGGGACCATTGAAAAGTACAAAGTCTCGTAACACTAAAAGATATCAGAGGACGGAAAAACAATCCGATTTAAATGTTTTGTCTAAATTTAGATAGTAACTTATATTATTTTTTTAATTAAATTTTTCCTCTAAATTTGACCATTTTTGTTTTTGCTGTCCCCTTAAAACCATTTACTATCATTTTGAGTTAATTGAAACCTTGAAATTTATATCTCTATTATTAGTCAATGTTTTAAATAAATTCATTCGAATGGGTTATTATTTTCTTTAGTTACTTTCCATTTTGTTATAAAATTTACCGGGATTTTTTTTGCGGCTGTCCTTCGTTTTATTTAAAATAAATTTTAAGTTTTATAAAAAAAAAATTAATTTTTTCCTTCTATTTTGATAGTTGGAATTAAAACGTTCTTTCAGACATTTCCTGATTACTAAATTTTTAAATTCTGAAATCCTCAAAGCTATAGAAAGTAAATAAACGAAGAATTAAAATTCTAATTTAGAGGGGGGGGGGGATCTGAAAGAAGTGATATTTCAAACATACTGCTTTTCTTAAGGTTAAAAATAATTTAGGGCTTAATGAGGTAGAGCTTCTTATTTTTAATATGATTAAATTAAAATTAATGATGTTTTCACTAAAACTGAGAATTCATTTTAAAAATCTTTTGAATTTCAAAGGTAGGAAAGAAAAAGGAATACTGTTTGAGTTAAATTTTAGAAGTGTGTGTTTAGCATTTTGTGGACAAAAATTTAAATGGTAAATATGTGGTGCCTGCGTTATTTGATCTGATTCATATCACGTTTAGCTTAAAAATTTGCAATCGAAAAATTATTTATTATCCAAAATTAGCATTTCTTATGTTGTATTTATGTATATTTTATAGTGTTTTCTGTTATAACTTGTTAGAACAGTGCTTCTCTCACTTTCAATGTTTGCGACCTAATTTTCAATCATAATTTTCATCGCGCGCCTCTTCTATCAATAACAATGCATTAAATGCAATAAATATTTATTTTGACGCTAATGTTACCATTCGAATTTAATCAAAAACTATAAAAATTATCAAGGTAAGTATTAAGTTTTGTATATAACAAACTCAGGGAAGTCACTACTAATTATTAAACTTCTTTTTAATGTATTTATAAATTACTTATCAAAAACATCGATCAGTATTGATACATTTAGAAGTATATTTAATGAGTGTAAATGGGTATTTAATTTTTATTATGTCAAAATACGAAAAATTTTAGAAAAAATTCAGAATTTTAAATATTTTAACTTTTAATATGCTCCCGCCCTCCCACTCATAGGGATATCACGTCTGCCTAGGGGGCGCGCCCAACAGTTTGAGAGACGTTGTGTTGGAAGCTAAAAGTCGTCTGAAATTGAGCTGTTTATTCAAAACTTTAATTCCAAATGATCGCTATGTCCTTATTGCTTACATATATCTTCTCATTTTGTTTCATATGAATCAGGGCTCGCGATAACTAAGTGGTCATGGTCATGAACTCGCAGGGGCCTTGTCGAGTCTCGGGTTCGATACCTAGTGCCACTGAAGACTCGCCGTGTAGAGAGGCTGATGCATGTTGAATCTGTTATGGTTCAAAGTTCCCTTACGTGTATGGAGGCATGGAGAGAGGGTGCTGGCTCAGTTCTAGTCATTTGACCGTGGTTCAAAATTACTTGGTCCGTGGTGTTGCTTTAGAGCAGGGATGGGCAGACTTTTCCAGAATGCGGGCTACTTCTGATATTTTCGAGGAGTTGCGGTCCACCCAGTGTCAATGGCGCACACAAAGGCGGGGTAGGGGTCCACGGGTCCGGACGCTCCCTCTCATAACCCTTCATTTTCTTCCGATTCATTAGTCCCATGTATAAAGTATGTAAAATGTAATTAAGTATTTGATATTATAATTTTTTTTATTTATTAATGTTAATTATTGATTCAGTAATTTATTTTTTGCTGTCTTCTGTTCCCGACAATCGAAAAAAATCAAAAAAATATATTTGGTTGCGTATTGGAATATGATACGAGAATGGTAGACCTTCAACCCTCGACCCCCTTCCCTTTGAAAATTCTTGTGTACGCTACTGCCCAATGCCGTAGGTGTGATGCGGTAAGGAAAAGAGTTTATTATAACTTAATAATAAGTACGGAATATGTACTTACCTACAGAACTAAAATAAAATAAAAAAAACACTTTTAAAACCGCGTTTAAAGCAAAAAATGCGATACAAACTTAATAATAATCGCCCCAAATATATTATTATATCAAACGGTACATTTATTATTAAACAATTCAAAATACATTAAAGAAATAAAATATTTTTATCTTAACTTAGTTTTCGTAGTTATAGTCAGTGGAAGGCTCAGTCTGCGTACTGTCAGCCAATCTTGAATTTTCCGTATATAATTATTAACTGGTAAAACATTTAGGCGGTCACCACAAAATGTCTTCGCGGTTCACTGATCGATCGCGATCGACGTAATGCCACCCCGGCTTTAGAGCAAGGCTCGGCAATCTAATACACACGTGCCACATTTGGCACGTGGTACAATTATCAGCGGTTCATTACTTACTACTCTACAAATCTGTCGATATCTGAGTGGATGGAAGCTGATAATTTTGTAATGGACCTTATTTGACAAACATCTTCAGAATTATTGAAAGCAACATTCTCGGGATCACTAAGAAATCTGAAAGATAACTCTAACGAGATAAATCGACAGTTACTTTAAATTATAGGATGTCATTAATGGAGAGATTTAATTGCTTGAAGGAAAATTATATGTACTCTGCTTTCCACTCTTGCTCAACATATATATGTGTGTGATAAAAATATTTTTCATATGAAAAATATTTTGAAGCAAGTGCTCAGTATCGTGTTGAACTGAAAGCCACAAATTATATTCCTGATTATTGCGATATGAAATAAACCGTATTGGGGCAAGGTTTGCATTAAAATGCTCATTTTTCATTTAACTTTATTGAAGGGATATTCATATTTTATATTACTTCTTATTTTAATAAATATGCTTAAAATATTATGTAATGCATAATATATGAACAATTTTAATTTTTTTATTTATATTCTATGTTGTTTATTTTGTTATTTATATATGTTTATTTTTATGTTAATTAATTTTTTGTTTAAATGTGTGATACAAAATTAATTTATATCAATACTTCAAATCTATCTTATTGACTTCTATCCCCTAACTCTGCATGCATTATCGCGGAGAAATCGATTTGTTTCAAACATTTCCTACTGTGTGGCGCCTGTATCACATTGGTTGATTAGTTTGGCACGCCACAGCTACAAGATTGCCAACTCCTACTTTTAAGTGTGACGTAAATGAAAATCAAATCAAACCTGAAGAATCAGAGCACCAAAACTATTAGGTAATTATAAATTACCTAACTGTTTTATATAGTATAATATAAATAAATTTAGTATTATAAACAAAACCATATACAACTCTAAAACATCTGCTTTTAACTCCTGGATGGTATCGAGTTTATTAATTTTCATAAGTTACTATTTCTCTTAAACTATGCCACTGACTTTTGACGATAAAGGAGACATTAAATCACGAAGCCATTCCGCAACGACACACCCTCTCCATCGAAATACCAAGGAACAAATCTTCCATGATTTCCCCATTTCCTTAGCATATCCAGTGCTCCAAATGCACTGCTTCGTATAAATTTGGTGTTTAACGTCAACAAAATTTGTGCTGGAGGAACTTGAGCTATTTTCATGTCCCCCCATACAATTTCATTCCGCCTCGAATACGATGCCTTTTGAAGTCAGGAGATGCCTTCGTCGGTTTATGGTTCAATTGTTCCACAGGAATGGGTCCTTCTAAAGTGTGTGCGACATTTCCTTCCTTGTGAGATTACTTCATAAGCTCCTTTTATATGCGCATGTTTACTGCTTGTGCGCTTACCGCTCTCGTAAATTGTGTAACTGGAAATCTTAGGAACGAGGGTATTCTTCTGGTTGCTTGCTAGTTTACGAGGGAAGTGTCTTATGCGAAATGGAATTTCACGTTTTACACTCAAAACGCTTGTTTATGTATGGAAGAGAGATTTCGTTTGAATTGATAATGCTTTTAAAAAATTCCTTGTTTTCTTTTTTTCTTCTTTTTTTCAAAAAATTTTTCGGTTGAAGGAAAAATTCGTGTTTGTGACTATGAATAAAAAGCAACCGTTTTTAAAAGAGCATTTCGTTGCTATTTTTTATGAATTTTAAAATAAAAAAATACTTTGATTGGAATTTTTGTTAAATTTGCTGTTCCCCGTTTTATTTTTTGTGTTTGAAATATTCTCTTTCGCAAATTGTGTGTTGCAGTTATTCATTTTGAAAATATCGCTATTGAAATCTATGATATTTTTAGAAACATAACTATGTATTTTTATAGAACAATTTCATGTGAATAAGAAAAGTTATTACTGAAACAACTGTGTGCATCCTAATTAACCCTTTATAGGCCATTTTTTTCTAGTAATGCTATGTTAAAATATTTTAAGTTTGAGATTGATTTACCAAAAGAAATTCAATTAGCTTATTATCTAAAATTAAATTCGCTTTTTTTAAACCTTTTTTTTTGGGGGGGGGGTATATATTTCCCGTCGCCCATTGAGGGCTATTCGGATAGGAGATCTTATGTTTCACATTTCTTTTTATATCGTATATATATATATATATATTACATCTTTATAAAATATAATTTGCAAATTCTAAAATATACAATAGGAACTATAAATTAGATATACAGTCGACTCTCGATAATTCGAAGTTGAAGGGACCAATGAAAAACTTCGAATTATCAAGAAGCGTAGGAAAAAACTCCCAAAGTACATGAAGAGAAATTTTTTTTCTAACACATTTCAATTTGAAATTATGTAATAAATACACAATTTCGCAAATGTATAAAATTATTTTAAAGTATTTTTAAAAAGTACATATTATACACAAACAATATAAATATTATACAAAAGTTAAAAGTCCTGTGTTAAAAGAATATATTCTGTGCATAATAAATTTTTCTGACGAAAAAATCTGTTATCTTTTTCTTTTTTTCCCGTGGCATTCAACCTAACTTTATCAATAGATTTTTCTAGAATAAATGAAGCTTGAAAAATGTCCCGTCAACATAATTTTCAAGGGAAAAGTTGCGTAGTTTGCTCAGTGATACTTTGTCTTCTGTCAGAGTTATCGGAGTCAACTCCGATGATCATCAAAGGGACTACGTTACAGGAGAGAGACAAGCAGAAACAATACAACACAAAATGTGGAAGGTCCAACCTGTTGCCTACATGACTACATGATAGTGAGTGCTTGAACTGTCGAGTTTTATAAGATCACTTCGAATTATCGCGTATTCTATTCCGATCAGTCACAGATTTTACTTCGAAATATTGAATGTAGCAAAACGTATTGTTTTAGTTCGAAATATCAAGAGATTTTCTAGGGACTGAGCATGTACATCGAATTAGCGAGGGGTCCGTATTATCGAAGGTTTGAATTATCGATAGTCGACTGTATTTTATATTCAAAAATGTTTGAATTTATACAAGTTCCTTCCTTTTTTCCCTCAGTGGCTCGACAGCCCTGGTGAACCTTGACATTCTCTAGAAGCCTTTTCCAGGCTCGCCTTCTTCCTGCTAATGCTCTCCAATTCTTAGTTCTCAAAAATAGGAGATCTTTTTCTATGCCATCAATCCATCTAAGAATTTAGCCTGCCTTTTCTTCTTGGTCCAATTGGTTGGCATTGAAGTCTTTTTTAGGGTGTGGTCTTCGTCCATTCCGACAACGTGACCTGCCCATTTAATTCGTTGTATTTTGATGAAGTTAACAATGTCAGACCCATTATATGATTGATATAGCTCGAAATTTGATCTTCTTTGCTACGTTCCATTTTTTTGAATTCCTCCAAAAATGAATCTTAAAATCTTTCTTTCGTAGATACTTATCATGTTCTCTTCTTTTCGAGACATGGACCAAGTTTCACATGCATAAGTTGTGGTGGTGGTGGGACTAATCCCCATCTGGTCTAGTGAAACTAGACCAGATCCATGAGTCCATTTATCTTCAAAAAGTCTAGGACAGCAGGGGAGAAGCAACAGCCTCCTCACATGAAAACCCCACACATTGCAGAATGTGCTGGGGAGAAAAAGGACTGATTTCACATTTGGTGCAAATTGGGTAGCTTCTTTTACCACCTTCAAAATTCATGCACCTCAGGTGACCAGTCGAAAATCGCGAGAATGCCGTCTTATACGATCTGGAACCCTTGAATGATATGGCGGATCCAGGATGTCTTTGAAAATACCATGGGTGTACAGGAGGGACAACCCAGGTTCTACATATCAATTCTTTAGCCCTGGAGTAGATCTCGGTTGACGTAAGGACCATGTGGTCTTCCGGGTCCACAGGATTACTGGCAGCCGCTTTCGCAAGATCATCCGCTTCTTCGTTTCCGGCAGGCCTACGTGAGAAGGGACCCATTGTAGATGATAGGGTGCCGATATGAAAGCTGCTTAAAAAGGTGCAGAATACTCCTGCTGGTGCTGTCACCGATAGATGGCCAATTCGATAAATGTTGAATGGAAGATCGGCTGTCTGTCAGGATCCAAATTTCAGAAAAAGCTTGGCCTTGTATGTTATTAATCAATGAAAGACCACACAAAATAGCTATTAGCTCCGTTCTGAAGACAGAAGCGTGATCAGCATTTCTTCTCTGAATTTTGATGATGTGGCCAGGTAGTTCAATCAAAACTCCACTAATCGGAACTCCAATTTATCGGTGGAAAAATAGCTTTCCATCAACATTTAAAAATTATGAAGTTGATGGAAGTATACTTTCCACAGCCCTACAAAGAATATTATGAAATTGTAGCTTAATTAATACGAACTTTAAGGCCGTTTACTTTCTTGAAACAAATTGTCCCTCTTATAAAGTTCATTTCATTTATAAAATAAGGCATCTGTATATTTAAGTGAAGGAATTGGGGGTGGGGAATTAAGAACACATGTGACAATAATTATTTCAGTGTTTCCAATGGTTATAATTAAATATAAATTTCGTTTGCTATGATTTATATCACAAAGGAAAAAAACTTTTAACTACTCTTTTAACTACTTCATGAAATGAATTCACTCCCTCACGTTTTAACAAATAAATATTTAAGAATAGAATAAAACAAGAAGAAAAACATAAGTTGTACATCGTATCACATGATTTCTAGTCCTAACGGTAATTACGTATTATACCGTCGATCCATTTTTCCCAACTAAAAGATATCAAAGATATCATCTACTCAAAAAATGTTGCCAAATGCTGCCATCGTTATTATAACTGGGTTTCAATCTGCATCGGAACGGTTTTTCCACTATTGACTGTAAATCGTGACATTTGGCGCGCGACGTCTTTTGATGTGACGAAATTGTAAACTAGTATTTTAAATTCGTAATAAAAATAAGACCGTGACTATTTTAAAGAAATCAAAATAATAACACCGCGTAGTTGAATATGAATAATGTACATTTGTATTAACTCTTGTTAGAAAAAAAAATTCGCATCTGTTAAATGTATAATATATGCATAAACTATTGCATATTTATAATTTTTTCATTTAAATTTTATATAATTCATATATTTTAGTAAATTTTTTCTAATCCTGCAGAAGTCTTTTCTAAATTTAGCATATATTTCAATTCCTGAACATTCACAGCATATGAAAGTTCACAAACACAGTAATCTAGATCTGTTTCTATTTTTCACCGTACGCTTTTGCATTCATGGCCCGTTCTTTTAAACCCTTATTCATCTTGACATAACATCTCAGATCATTATCGAACGCCAAAATTCAAATTTGGCTTCAATTTATTTAGTTTTTATTCATGTATGGTCGTTGACTAAAGAGCAAGTTCTCCTGTGGTAAATATTTAAATTCAAAACATATCCACAACTTACGTCTTGTTTATTCAGAAGTTAATGTGATTTGTCATCTTAACTTTGATTATAAATACGAATTTACTGACTGGTGTTGTTTGGAATGTTTCATTTTAGGAGCAGGTGCAGGGAAAAAAAATTGCCATTTCTTCGAACTTTACTTTTGTATGCTGTGTGCCAAGATGAGCCAACAAAAGGCCATACTTTTCTTCGGTTGGCTTGTCTATGTAGTTACAGCAGTTGCATCATTTCGAAACGTGTGATTGTTATCTGGTGACAGATGATAGTGTGTGCTTGCTGTTTTGGGCGTTCAATGACCGTGTGTTTTTCGGTAAATCGTCAGAATCAGAATTTTGATCTGTGTGTTTGTGTTCAGATGCATTTTTGTTGTGATGGAATCTTCTTTTGAATCCTTTTACAACATCCCATTTCTTAAATTTATACCGATGTTATGTAAAAAAATATTCTATTCTGAGTAATTCTGCAATCTATAAATGTATAACGCGTGTTAAAGGAATATTCTAAAAATTACAAGATTCAACATTCATTTTATATAACATTGTGACCTTTGGATTTTTTCAATATATTCTTTATTTTATAAACATTATTGCTACAAAATCCAAATCACGATCATGCTACAAAATCCAAATACAAAACTTGCTTAAAAAATTATTCTTTTTCTCAATTAAGAGTTCTATCAGTTACGGAAAAAGTTATCAGTTAAATATTATGGCAAACGATTTATATATTCAAGCAAATCTTATACTAAATATTTATTCTAAACATTCTAAAATTATTTTCTTTTATAACAACAAAATGTGGCCTTCTTTAGGTCCAGTAAAGTTCTTTAGATCCAATAAACATTTTTTCTACAGATTGTTTGTTCTAAAAACATTACTAAAACAAAATACAGATATCAATTTTCTCCAAATTACAGGTACAAATCTCGGATTATGTGGAATCATTCTTTTTCTCAAAATCTATTTTCAATCAGGTTTGTTAACAGTTACCAGTTAAGAATAATAGCAAACGATTTATAAATTCCAAAAATTTAATAATTAATGAGGAAATCACTTATTCATTTTTAACTGATCCAATTATCTCTATTTTAAAATGTTTGATTCAAATGGTTAATACTAGTTAGTTAAATACTTCATGCATTCTTTCATGTTATTTTTCAATTAAAGATTAGAATTTAAAAGCATAAATCTTTTTTTTTTTTTTACGTAAGCCATAAATAAAGAGAATACACAGGAACAAAAACACAAACTATCCCCCGTCCTTTTACTGAATTGTATTCTGTTTGCAAATGAAGCTAACGCATGAATTAACTTTTAAGTTTTAAAATTGATTATTCTACAAATTTGATCTATTTTTATTTCGAAAAATTTAAAGGATTATTGATACAGAAGTTTTTTGATTAAATCAGTTCGATTGGATTTTTATAATCTCAGAATTTAGTAACCAAATGTCTTAAAATTTAAAAATGTTAAATCTTACAAAATTACAGTGCTTATCAATAGACTACAGAAAGAATCAAAATGGACTTATAAAAATCATCCTTCATATTCTGGTTTAAAAATCCATTATTTCATTTTGCAAAACTAATTTTACAAATAAATTAGTTCCTGGAAAATCCTCAAAATATTTTTCGAATGTAAATCGTTTAAAATTCTATAACAGAAACGTTAATCATAAAATATTCTTTGAAACAACTGTGTGAAAGTAATTAAGATTTTTAAAACGCTTGTTGATAATTTCTGTACATATATCTATCTACCTGTTTCATTTAATGTATTTATTCAACGCATATATATTTCTTCGTTCTTTTTCTTTTGCCATCAACTAGATTTTATGTTAAAATAAAAATCTCTTATCATGTAAGCTTGAATTTAAAACGATCACTACGTCTTATGAATTATTTAAATTCATATCCATATCTTCATCTGGATCTTATGAATCATATATCTGCATTACTTGCATTATAATCTAGATATATTTATACAGTGAAAAATAAATTCGTTGCAAAAGGGAAAAGAAAAGCAGTTTTAAGTAGCTATGCATAAAAAGTAACTCACAGGCTTTCAAATATGTATTTTAGTAACCAGCCTATCTCTGAGAAATGTTCTTTTATGCAGCGAATTGATAGACTATCATCTTGTTAAAAAAAAGTTCATTTTTTTTTTCACTTACGACGTATCATTTTTTTTCCTATTGCGCATTTTCTAAATGAAAGATTTCTCGAAAATTGCTATGCTTTCAAATTTTATCGTGAAATAATATGCCTTCGTATTTCGCAGAATTGGGAGAAAATTACTTAAACGGTGGCATTTCGAATGTACTTTTTTGTGCATGTCAATTATTCAATTCATGGAATTCTTAAAGGGTGATTATAGTAAATATTATTACCTATGTTCATGATTGATTATGAATCATTTTTCTGATTGATTTTGTAGCGATAATGGTACATTTGTAAAAGAGAAGAGCAAATTTCACTTTTACTGCTGTTGTTGATAAGAGTGTTATAAATATCAAAAACTGTTTACAGAATGTACATTTCGCATTTTAAATTAAAATATGAATTTGAGACTGTGTATGTATTTCAAACACATGGATGAAGAAGAAATGCCGAAAAAACATCATGGTCATACTACTGTAAAATTTGTAAATAGTGTTGAGTACTAACATTTATGTCTATGATATTAACATTTAATTGCCTTTTTACTTTCTAACTCTGTTATCTTTTTAAAAACAGTTGGAAAATTAACTTGATATCTTCTTGAAAGACTTTTTTTTTTTACCCACTCTCATCTTATAAACAAGCAATTCTTAAATATCAAGTATCTCGGCTGAAAAATATGTAGCATGCTTACACTAAGAGTTCTCCTATCATTAGCTTTTCATAGAATATATTTTAAAGTTATATTCTTATAAAATCGATCGCGTGATTTATCCAGGAGAATAAATATATCAACTTTAGGATTGCTAAGAATAATTAAGAGTTTGTATGGGACATAATAATTTATAAATTTTTAATTAATTAATAATTAATTAATTGATTAATTTTATTAATAATACTAATTATTTATTCAATAATTAATTTTTTACTGCTTTTTGTTACCGAAAGTCGACAAATTCAAAAGAATATGTTTGACGGCGTATTGGAGTATGATACGAGAATAGTGGATTTTCGATCCTGAACCCTCCCCCCCCCCTCTCTTGAAAAATTCTTGTGTGCGCTACTGCCAGTCACAAATATATAAAAGACTAACAAAAAAATGTTTTTTTTTTTTTAAAAAAATCTTAAATTATTTATTGTAATGCTTCCCTTACTTGCAGTTTGTCCTAGAAAACACAGTTAAAAATGTAGGCGAATACATAGAAAAGTAATATTTTCCACTGTACTTCATATTCTAATTCATCTATAGTATCTGAAACGTAATAATATACAGGCAATTCACTTGACACAATAATTGTTCTAGTTCAAATCTGTGAATTCCTTAGATACGCAGCATAAACATTCTCTTAAGAAAATATACTTTTTACTCATTGGACGATCTCATCACATGAATTTTTGTTAATATGATCAAAATCAGCTCTTTACCAATAATCTTTCAAATGGTTTTTTGCGCCAGGCATAGACATGACCGCCATCAGTCTGTGACGGGCATGCAGTTCAGAAACACAATAAAAGCTACAGTGATTTTTAACAGCATTAGCTGCTGCTACGTCGCCAATTACAGAACAAGAGACCAAATGCTCTCTGCTCATGTCCTTAGCATAACATACTGAGCAAGTTGGAGGACCTACTAAACTGAACCTGTGCAGGCGTTTCGTGGGGTAGTCTCTCTTTCATGTCCATTTTTAATTCTAAAGTTAGTGATAACGGCATGTCACAAGGAATAGGGCTTTTCACTAAGGAATTCCGATTCTTCCCCCTCACAAAGTCCCGATTCTTCTTTAGAAAATGAACCTTAAATCTATCATTGATAACTAATTCTTTCAGCACTTAATAACTAACAAGATGATCAAGTTGGGGAAGGGGTCAAAACAAGCCTTGACCAGCGTGTCAGCAAATTCATTCCCCGTGATTCCACAATGACTTGGAATTCACTGCTGGGTGATATTGTGACCACTGTCCATCAAATAATTAATCAAATTTCAAAGGGTGTAAACATCCTTTATTCACCTGTGCAACGATGCCCACGTTGGCTACTTTGAGCAGCTCTTGCAAAGATTCTTTTAATACCAATGACTAATTACTTTGAGCAGCTGTTTTAAGCATTCCTGTTGAACAGATAGCATTCTGCCTTGCTTCTGTGATTATGGTATCTATTTACATTTCATTAATGAAGGTAAACTTTGAAGAAAAACATTTTCCCCCCGTTATGAATAAATTACGATCCAAATTTAGTGACAGATATTGTTCGTCTTTTGAAATTCGCGGTCTCCCGGTATGAGTTATTCATAGCTTTAATTTGTAATTTTGATTACTAAGTTTTTTAGTTGAATCGCTATGTTTTCTTTCATTTTCTTTTAGGTATCAACAAATTTTTCTGTGACTTAAAAAAAAACCTTTTAAAATCGAAAGTCTCTTTTGGAAAATACATGTGGAAAAGTTAATTTTTCAAAAACGTGTTTTGATTCGGTGATTGACGTTTCCCTTTTCAAATATTTTTTTTAAAACGGTTTCAAAAATCCCTAAATTTATCTCTCTTTCTCCTTACATTTTAAAATATCTATTGAAACTTAAATTAACGAACTTCGGATTTATCTATTTCTACTCTTCATTGTTATAACGAATTAATTTTTTCGATCCAATGCACAATAACAGCGACCGTTGTCTCCTTTTACTTATCCTTTTCCTTTCAAGGAAAAAAGGACGACGACTTCTTAAAAGTCGTTTCATGATGAAATAACGTTCTTTTTCTAGTGACCAGAGGTCACCGACAACGTCTACTGGTTTGTCGTGTATTGCTCGGTGGTCAAACGTGAGGAACAAATCAAACGTCTTCTAGGAGCACCCCACGCAAATTTTCTTCTTGTATATTAAGGGGGGGGGATGATTCATGGTGTTGGTCACCTATTGTTTTAAAATGAGTGTATCCTTCCATTGTCTCTTTCTTAGATATCGATAGGGAAGTTTTGTGACTTTCGATTTTAGTACTGCAATCTGATCCTCGCGAGTCAGCGTGGTGTTGAGATAGCGGGAAAAATGGGGCCGTAAACCACAAGAGAACAAGAAAAGTAGATTACTAATATCATTCGTAGAAATGGTGTATTATTTGTTTGAATTTTGTGTTTAATTTTTGTCATTTTTTACTATCGTTATTATTGTGAAGACTTACCGTTGCATTTATTACCTTGTTCAAATGAAAGAACCTATAAATTGTGGGAATGTAGTGCAATAAAGGGTCATTATGTAAGCTATAATTTCGTTAGATGTTATATTTTTGAGAAATTCTCAGGTAAAAAGATAAAAATCAATTCTAGGAACTTTTTTCCAACTTTTAGAATTATTCCTTTTATAACTTAATGCTGGCATACTTGTGTATATTCGTGAAAGCAATCAGAAAATTGTTTTTCTGTACTTACTATGAGATGTTTATTAATTTATTTTATTTCGGTTATTTTTTTGCTCGTTTTAAATGTAAGGAAATAAGAGCTAACGCGTTAGCGATGTAGAGTAGGAGGTTGAGATTTTTCTTATTTAGAGAAAAATAATGCATAAGACCGGAATCGAGACTCGAAATATGCGACTCGATTAAAACAATGCCAGCCGTAAACTCGATTCATCGAGTTAAAATAAAGTATATGGTGCAGTTTGGCAATTGTTTCGAAGACTTTTCAAATAGATCGCGAATTTTTCACAAAGGTTATCGAAAACTAATATCGTAAAATTAAATAAAAAATATTTGCCAAGGTGAAATTGTTATCAAACCAAACAAAAAAAAATCGCCAAATTTGGCGATATTTACTTTAACTGATGCCATAAGTATGTATGTACCATGATGGCTGTTTTGATGCGGAAACTTTTCGTAGAATAAATTATAATTTAAAAAAACTATAATTTATTTTTAATTCATTTTCATAAAAATGTTTATATTATGGTAAGATATTGCTAATACATACCCAACCTCCACTTTCTCAGACACAGAATACTTTTTTTGTTTGTTTTATTTCTATTAACCGCAAGTGTATTTTATACTTGCATATAATTAGCTTTAAGTTCAAAACACTCGCTTTGGGGTTACACCTTGTTCTTTTAGTCGCTAAATGTGAAATTAGTCGCCAAATCTGGAAATGTTATATGGAATTAGTCGCCAAATCTGAAAATTGTATGTGCAATAAGTTGCCAAATCTGGAAGTGATATATTTAATTGTCGCCAAATCTGATTATCGTGATTCCTGACGATCCTGATGAGGACAATGGAACAAAATTATGAAATTATTGTATTGTCATCGGTCCTTGACAAGTGTGCAAAATTTCGAATTAATCTGACCTTTTTAAGTGGGTGAAAATCGAGTTCCAAGATTCCGTTACATGCAAGTGAGACTTATAAAAGCTTGTTAAAAACTCCTAATTTCTTTAGGGTTGTCTTAAAATTTTGATCAATAATTAAAAAGAGAGAGAAATTCCGTTGCCAAGGGAGTGGAAACAAAACCAGTCTAATCTAATTGCAATCTCATTGTATCTGAATTATTAAGAGACAAAAATATAGCGACATAACTCCTTATATCGAAAAAAATATACCAACAAAAACGCGTAACCATGCATGCAATCTATACTGATACAAGATTCTTCTTTCGATGTCTCCTCTGCATTACCTTCATTTCTTTCTCTTAGAAATTCTTCTCCATTATCCTGGTAATAAACTGAACCAAAAAAGAAGAGCCTTTTGAACAGAAAGATGTACTAAATTATCTCCTGGCCTGGATCTCAGTGTTCGCTTCATCTGGGACCTGCTCCTGAGTAAGGCGGCTCCTTAAACGGAAATATTTTATTTCCGACTCAACGACCGTGGGCCCATGTTACTGTTACAATAGATGGGTTCAGGTAGGCGTGAAGCACTCCCCTTCCGGTCACACATCGCGCACCCTTCGTCCCACATTGATGAGGGCTGGGGTTTGTTTTGAGTTGGATGGGTAATAAGCGGTATGGTGGGGAAAGGGTGTGTTACTGGGCCAACCGTGAGGGGGGTTGTTCTGTGGTTATGTTTCTTTTCTCTTTTTCTTTCTTTTGTTTTTGAGTAAATGTTTTCCTTTAAGTGAAGTTCATTTCCTGGTGTTCTGTCAGGGTCGTTGTTCATGGGTGGTACTGGAAGTGCAGAGTTTCCCAAACTTTATTGCTTCATAATAGACCCCTTGCCTTGTTTTCTGGTTTGGGGTAGATTCTTGCTTACTTAATGTTAAATTCTTACAAATTCACCAAATTAAATCTGTTTTTGATAGCTGGTACTGAGCTACTTACTTTAAAAGATTTAAGTTTTTTAACTGTATTTGTGTAAAAAACGTTAAAAAAAACCAAATACATATTAATTTTAAGCATTTATTAATTAAATTAAAATTCAGCTCCTGTCATACAAAATAAAACCAAGCAACAAACTATTAGTTTTAATGGGAGGGATGAATCTGATGCTTTGTTAGGTTGAATCCTAAATCTCCTCTATAAGTAGCGTCCAGTCTTTATTTTTTTGTTATGAGGATTGGTAACCACGCTGAAGTTTTCACTAGGAAAAGAAATTAAAAACCTTCTCACGATATTCCATAATTCGAGATAGATAGAAGTGTTTATACTATAATACAATTTACGTAAGTAAATTAGTTACAACCCTGTGTATGTGAAATATTTATTCCATTCATAAAAAGTTGAAATTAAAGCTACGAACTGGTTAAATGAAAGTCATGATCATAGACCTCAATTTGCACTTCATGGACCTCCAGTTTGTTTTCCTGCTGACGTAGACCCTTTTCAAGCCATCGTAGACCCCTGGGGGTCGATATGAGAATCGCCGTGCTATTGTTTTTTGGTGGAAATTCTTTTTCGATCTTTGTTAGAGATAGATGACAAGCTGAAACATAAAATATGTTTTATATGTTATGTGTCTGGATGGAAACACATCGCCTCACAATGTTATCAAAGTAACACATTAGGCTTCAAATTTCAAAAAAATCCGTCTCGGAAATTGATTGATTGATTGGTTGATTATTAACCTCGTACTATGAAGCCGAACTAGGACTATTGGCGACGGGGCTCCCAATTTTAAACCACACTCAATTGACGAGGACAACATTTGAGCATGCACTCCACTCTTTTACTGTGGATATCACGCCAACTGGAGGACTTTTAACCTTGACACAAAATCAAATATCAGTTTTCAAACCATGCAAGGATCCATACTATCTACATTTTAGGGCATATTTCTTTTTTTAAAAAATATTTGGGATGCATATTTAGCTGTAGACGCATTCCTTAATAAACTAGATATTAAAATTAAGTTACGCATTCTTTTATTTAGCAGGGTGATGGGCATGTTTTTAAAAATGAGCCAAAAAAATTTGACAGTAAAAACTTTAAGTAAAGCCCAATTTTACTTTTATAATTAATATATAAATTAAATTATATATTAATATTATATATTATACAATGACTAATATATAAATTAAATACTTTTTTAATTTTGTGGGGGGAAAAGAAGTATTTTTAAATGTTTTTGTGTGTTTTTTTTTACCTTTATTGCTCATTCAAATATTTTTTTAATTAACTCCCATGTAAGTTCTCGAAATACGCGCACACACATCTGCGAAAACAAAAATAGCAAATAATGACTTTTTTTTAATGATTTTTAAAAATCATTAAAATTGAAAAATTCTGCGATATTTCTGTGATGTCTGTGACAGACCCCAGTTTGTCTGCCGTTTTGCCCATATAACACATTTTTACATTTAAAAAAACTAGAACTCTTTTCCGCGTTTAAATTCCATTTAAACATTTAATTTTATCATTGCCCTAAATTTTTTGATGAAAATAAGGATTAAATCATTCAATGGTATTTTTTTTGTTACGAAATGTTCCTCATGGTTGCCATCATAACTGGTTAATGAATCCTGTTTTTGAATCACAACCTACAAGTAAGAAATAAGGTGTTTTAATCTCCTCTTAATGGAGGAACCCAGTTATTTAATCTCCTGAAGCGGGCAGAGTGTTGAAAAACAAGTAAATTTCCCAACATATGTGGTTAAATGCATTACTTGCTTCAGTAGTGTCAAATATTTTAATTCTTTTTTTAACATACTGTAGATTGCGCTGACTTTTATTTTTTAAGTCTGTAAGATATGTATTACGTCTCAATAAGTTTGATAATTGTTTTGCAATATAATTTTTTTTCAGCTCCTACATTATAGCTCACTCTCTTTTTCTCTCTCTCTCTCTCTGTATATATATATATATTATCTTGTTCAAATTTTCAATCGTTAATAAAAATACTTTCTATTCATCCAATCAAGTTCAAATAAATTTTTTTAAACTTGTAGTAGTTCACTTGATGTTAATACAGTTTTTTCAAATATTAATTCATTAATTTAATTAAATTAACTACCCGTTTTTTCGATGCCAACTTAGACTCGTCTCCATGATGGAAAAAATGTAATTGTTAAAACAATGACAAAAGTTTTCGTCGAAACCGATTTTTCAGCGAAGTCGGGTGTGCATTGTTACAACAATACAGACCAATAATGCGCTTTTTTTAATTCGTGCTATTAAGTCACTCTCTCCCTATATATATATATATATATATATATATATATATATATATATATATATATCTTCAAATTTTCAATAGTTAATAAAATACTTTCTATTCATCCATTCAAAGTAGGAATTGGCTTAAAATTTTTTTTTATATATTTCTTGTTTTTCTTTAAAATGACATTGTGCTAATTTAAATATATATATATATATATATATATATATATTTTTAAAGAAACATAAAGTAAAGCATTATGTTATATTGCTAATTTTTTTGAAATTTTTGACGTTAACACTATATTACAAAATAATTTTTAAATAAATGCTTGCAGTGTCGTTTAATATAACAATTTTCATGTTGTGTTTTTAAAAGTATTGAATTAAATCCTATTTTATTGTTCTATTAAACGATTGGATGACAAAACTTCAAAAAATTTTGAACTCATGGCTGGCAGGAAATGAGTTCGAGTATTAGTGCCACTGAAGACCCACCGTGTAGAGGAGCTGATACATGTTAAATCTGTCGAGGTTCAAAGTCCTCCCATAGGAGTGGTGCAGTAGTTTGGAGAGGGTAGTGCTAGAGCTCAGGTGTCGTTCTCATCGTTTGACCGTGGTTCAAAATTACGAGGTCCGTCTCCAATAGCTTTCATGTTGCTATAGTGCGACGTGAATAAAAACATCTGAAGGAACAATTTTTATCGTGAAACATTGGAAAACTTTTTAATTTCTAAAAATAATTATAATGAACAATGCAATATTAATTAAAATAATTTATAACAGTTTTGTTTTTTAAAAAAGAGTTCTTTATACCTTGTGATGGATGGGCGGTCCCATTCATCAGTGTACGAGAGTTAGAAGGAAGATTAGCTGTCAAAACAAACACAATTTATTTACAAGTCTCGACAACTTAAGGTATCCGACTACCCTAAAATTGTGAATTTTGCCAAAAATTGACAAATTTTTTAATGAAATATTTTATAGTCCATCCTATTAGCTTTATAAAAATACCAAGTTTATTATTTTCCGTTCACTAGAACAAAAACTACCAATGTTTTAGTAAAAGCAGATGCCATTACTTTAACCAAGATGTCATACTTTAAAACGCGTTTTACTCGAAATGTGATTTTTTGAAAATAATCAAACGGGGTCAGCGATTGCTCAAAAAGTTTTGAAAATAATTAACTGAAATTTTTTGTGTAAATTCTGTATAATAGTAGAAGTGTTTTAACCTTCAGATTTATCAGTCACTGTTTTATTACAAAATTGACAGTCCCTTATGTGAATATAATCACTGTTTTTTTAAGCAATTTCATATAGTAACTGAAATAAAGTGCTCTAGTTTTTGTAAAAATTAAAATATCTCTTATCCTGAAGGTCATTTCGACAATCAGAATTGAAAAATTGAAAATTTGTTCATAAATCTTTGGTACAGAATGGACCGCGTTTATGTTATTTTTTGTCAATTTTTTCCCATTTTATTTATAATAATTTATTTTTCACTTCTTATAATTTAAGCATATTTTTCTTCAAATGTACTAAAAAAATCTAAAAACAACAAAAAAATCCACATATCTCCATTTTTTTTTAAAAAAAGTTGTCGCAACCAGTCGAATACCTTAACAAACCTGAACAACTCAAGTTAGGAAATGCACTTTTAAATAAATATGGGAACAAAAGCGAGAAAAACGATATAAGTAGTATTTAATTATAAATTTAATCACTTACCTTAAGAATGTCTTAGCTATTCACATTTTAAATAATCTAAGGTACGTTCTAAGTTGATCTACTTCAAGCCGACGCTAATCCAATTTAAATGTCTAATTGACAAATCGTCAGTTTTAAATATTAAGCAAATAATCTACGGAACACTCTCGCCTAGCTTTCTATTACTCTACGCGTTAATCACTCACTACTATCATTTAGTTTCTCTCTCTCGATCCTGAAAATTAATGTTTAAATATAAGCTTTGATTTGTGCGTAAGTCACATCTTCTTCATCGGGAGAAAGTTTTCAGTAGAATAATTTTTAAAGAAAATGTTTCCCCAAGAGGATTAGTAGGAGGAACGCGATTAGACCCGTTACAACCTGATTAATTTTTAGAAAATTTTATTTACATATATTTTTTTCTTTACTGTAATTTTTGCTCTACATTTAATACTTACTGCAATCCAAATTCTTTAAACAATCTTTTTTAAAGTCTCGAATTTTAATTCAATGGTTATACACTCAAGAGCCAAAACATTATGACCACCTGTCAATAACGAGTTGGCCCACATTTGGCGCGCAACACAGCTTCAACCCGCATTGGCATGGATGCGACAAGTCCTTGGTAGATGGCCGGAGACAGATTTTACCAGATGTTTAAGCAACGGTCACGCAAATCCGAGATATTGCGAATTGGTGGTCTTTGAACTCTGAGCTGCTGTCCCATGACATCCCAAATGTGTTCTATCGGATTGAGATCCGGTGAGTTAGGCGGCCAGGACATTAACTAGAATTCAGCATCATGTTCCTGGAACCACTCCAACACAATTTTAGCCTTGTGACACGGGGCGTTGTTCTGTTGGAAAATTCCATTTCCAGCTGGAAAAACAGAGGCCATGTAAGGGTGCAACTGGTCCGCAATGATGTTCAGATACCCTGTAGCATTCATGGTCTGCTCTCCCACAACCACGGGTCCCAGAGACGTCCAAAAGAACGTCCCCCAAAGCATAATACCGCCACCACCGGCCTGTGTATGACCTACTATACATTGAGGGAGCAATTTTTCGCCTGGAAGATGGCGTATCCTGACACAGCCATCGACGTGATGAATGACAAACCGTGATTCATCTGACCAGGCAACTATCTCCCACTGATCCATGGACCAGTAGCGATGTTCCCGGGCCCAGCGCAAGCGCAGTTGGCGATGACGCTTGGTCAGCAAAGGCACACGAGTGGGACGTTTGCTGCATAGCCTCATATCCAACAGTGTTCGCTGTGAACAGTGTGCTCCGACACTATTCTACTTGGCCCTGCATTGTATTGGGCTGTCAGCTGAGCCACTGTCTGGCTCCGGTTTTGCTTCACCATGCGAGACAGTCTCCGACGACCTTTTACTTTGATAGCGTGTGGACGTCCAACATCATGTCGTCTACTGCTGGTTTTGCCGTCATTCATCCACTTTGCATAAGTACTAACAACTGTAGATCGCGAACAACCCACGAGTCGTGCAATTTCAGAAATACTTGTTCCGAGCCTTCTAGCCATTACAATCTGCCCTCTATCAAAGTCGCTTAGATCCGCAACCTTTCCCATCACACACAGAAGTAAGTGAAAGAATGATTCTTTAGACTCTCCAGCAACAGTTAAATACCACTTCCACCTGATCACGTGCCTTCCACGTCATGCAGGCGAGTTTATTGCAAAATGTAGGGGTGGTCATAATGTTTTGGCTCTTGAGTGTATATATTATACTAGCTGTTACCAGCCGCTTCGCTGGGTATTTCATGATGTTTTATAAATGTTTACTGCTTATATATATGTATAAATTATTGATATCTAAGTTCTAGCATTAAGAATTCGATTAAATTGAAAATATACTTATACCTGTAACGGTCACCTGTTGATAAAAAAAAAAGGGCAGAACTCATCTAATTTGTATTTTCTAAAAATCTCTAAAATTGAAGCATAGAATGATGTTTGCTCTTTCGTAACTCAAAAACCAAGTGGATTCCCGCAAAACCAATTTTCGGTGGATCTCTACTCCGTAAATTGAACATGCAAGCCAAATTTACAGTCTAAATCTAACAGAAAAAAGCAAAAGTTTTACTATCAATATCCCCGTAATCCCGTGTTGAGAGCCGTTTTCCAAAATTACTGCTCTTAGCGGATTTCAATTCAACAAAAGAAAAATACAAAACAAATTTCATTATTATAGTCCTTGTAGCTCGGAAAAAGTAATTTTTTTTCAATAATGTCCCAGTAACCCCCTGCAACCCCCCAGAACTTGATTTGCTTAAAATTTATTCTTAGTGGTTCCCAATTCAACAAAAGAAACATGCTTAACAAATTTCAAGTATATGGGTCAAACAATTAAAAACAGGAATTTTTTTCTGTAACTCCTCCTTGACCCCTCGCAAACATCTTTAGGGGTCAATTTTCATTTTACTCTTTGTTAGAAGAACTCTATTTCATGAAAGGAACATGCCTACCAATTTTCAAGCAGGATGATCAAGTAGTTTAAAAATGGAAATATTTATCGATTACGCCTCTTAATCTCCCGAAATTAATCTTGGTAGTTGATATTCGCGAAACCCATTTTGTAGCGGTTCTATACTTTACGAAAGGAATCTGCTATCAAATTTCAAGACTGTACGTCTAACAGTTTAAAAATGGGGATAATTGTCTATAACGCCACTTGAGCCCCCGCAACGCCACTTCTGGGTCTGTTTTCACAAAACCCATTTTGTAGGGGAATTGCACTCTATGAAAGGAATCTGCTTAGCAAAATTTGAAGACTGTGCGTCCAATTAATTAAAAATGCAAAAAAATTATCAATAACGCCCCTTGAACCCCGCAACACCACCTAGGGGTCGATTTTCACAAAACACATTTTGCAGTGTATTTCTATCCTATGAGAGGAATCTGCTAACCAAATTTCAAGACTGTGAGTCTAATAGTTTAAAAAAAGAAATATTTATTTATATCTGCCCTTAACCCCCCGCAACACCCCCTTGGGGTCAATTTTCTCCAAACCCGTTTTGTAGCGGATATTTACTCCATGAAAGAAACATTCCTACCAATTTTCAAGCAGGTAGGTCAAATAGTTTAAAAACGAAAATATTTATCTCTTACGCCACTTATTCCCGTGCAACGCCCACTTAGAGGTCTGTTTTCACAAAACCTTCTTATAGCTGATCTCTACTCTATGAAAGAAATCTCTTTATCAAGTATAAAGACTGTGCGTCTAATAGTTTAAAAATGGAAATAATTATCTATAACGCCCCTTAAGTCCCCTCAACGCCACTTGGGGCAATTTTCACGAAACCCATTTTTAGCGTATCTCTACCCTATGAGAGGATTCTGCTTACTAAGTTTCAAGACTGTACGTCTAATAACTTAAAAATAGGAATTTATAACGCCCCTTAAACCCCCGCCCCCGCAACACCCTTGGGGTCAATTTTCCCAAAACCCATTTTGTAGCGGATATTTACTCCAGGAAAGAAACTTACCTACCAATTTTCACGCAGGTAGGTGAAGTAGTTTAAAAACGGATATATTTATCTATTACGCCCCTTAATCCCCCGCAACGCCACTTAGAAGTCTGTTTTCACAAAACCCGTTTTGTAACTGATCATTATTCTACGAAAGGAATCTATATATCAAATTTAAAGACAGTGCGTCAAATAGTTTAAAAATGGAAATAATTATCTATAACGCCCCTAAGCCCCTGCAACGCCACTTGTGGTCGATTTTCACCAAACTCATTTTGTAGCGGATCTCTACTGTATCAAAGGAATCTGCTAACCCAATTTCAAAATTGTACATTGAGTAGTTTAAACATGGAAACAATTATTTATAACGCCCCTTGACCCCCTTAACGCCCCTTGCTCTTCGAATTTTGAAAAATCCATTCTTAGCTGATGTCTACCAAATTTAAAGTCTGTAGGTTGAATAGTTCCAGCGATTTCGTGATTAGTCAGTCAGTGAGTCGCTTTTCGCCTTTATATATATAGATATGCATAAGAACATAAAAGAGCTTTTCAAAGCATTTATAAGAGTTAATTAATTGAAGGAAATTATTTGTAAACTTAATATAAGCTTTCAAAGATTAATTGTAGTAGAATATTTTGATTAAATAAGATTACACTAATGTTTCAGAATGCATATCTCTCATTTATAGTCTAACAAATCTCTTTGTTCCTAAACATATTATTAATCAAAATTTCGAAAACATGAGGCTTATAAGCAAAAATTTTCAGACTAATTTAAAATATATGCTTTGAAATATCATCTGAAGCTCTAAATAAATATAATTAATAATTGCAACTTTAATGTTTTCCGCGTTAATATGCTTTAAATGTATTTCCAATCAAACGATTATCACATTTGGATTTGAATGTATAATTTTCAGTTTAATTAATTACTTTTTTTACTTGGAATGAATTATTGAATGCAGACTTCCGTTAAAGGCTTATCTTAAATGAATCAAAATATAATCTGTTTATGTCTAGGGTTCCAGAGTTTTAACGAAACTCTATTAAAAGTCGTGGAAGGGTCGTCCTTTTAAAAGTAGATAATCAACAGGAAATAATTAATTTAATTACGAAGATTCATTCTTTGCATTTTATCTGTTATTGGTCTGAAGAAAAATAATACAAATTAGTTATTTAGGTGGAAAATGAAATTCTAAGGTAACTAAAAAATTTGAAGAAGTTTCTATAATTCTTGATATTTGAAGATCTAAGAGCGAAGATATTTTGAAATTCGAATTATCCTTTCGAGAATAATAAAGACACAACACAAAAGACTCATTTCATTTTATTAATATAAATATTTTCAAATTTATTTGCGAAAGTCAGGCAATAAATTTCTGTCGATTCATTATAAATATATTCCTTTTCGTTGTGCACTAGCATGGTGTAAATTTTTGAGTTTTTAAAATAAAAATATCGATTTTACGTATATATATATACATATAGGTGTGATTTTTTTTCAAAATAAATATATAAAACTTTTTTAATGGGCTACTACAATATATGCATTTTTGTGCGAGAGAGAAAATCTTTTTTAATCTTAGTTAAATTTCACAAAAAAAATATTGCTGGCATTTATTTATGTGGGTCTATTTCAACTAAATTATAGAAGGTATTATAAGTTTTTTTTTTTTCCCCCCCATTTTTTTTCAACTCCCCTTTTTGAAGAATAATTTCTTTTTGTATTTTTTTCGTTTAATTAATTTGATATGCAAATCAAGAGTATTAAAATTTTCTAGCTGCCTCAAGTAATTATTTTCAGTTTTCAATTAAACTTCCTTTTTATTACAGTTCTTAATAATATTATGTTAGATATTTTATTATGTGTGTGTGAGAGAGAGAAACACTTTTTTTACTAAACAGTATAAATATTTTTTTCTACAAACTTCAATTTATTTAACATTCTACAAATTTTTTTTGTCATTAATTTGCTTTATAAATAAATAATATGTAATTAGAATGCATCGAAATTCAAATTTACATATAGTACAAATAAAGTAAATGATATGATTTTTTTTATTGTTGCTTTCAATTTTTAATTTAAAAGGCTGTTTCTTTTTTTAATCAATGTATGAAAAAATTGACTGTAATATTGTGCATTGTTTGTTATAAAAACGGCTTTATAATTAAATATGTTGTAAATGTTTTTCTTTTCTTTCTAATGGAGCTGCAGATTGGTTATTACCATTGCAAACCTAGTACATTCCCCTTGAGCTGGTATCACTTTTTAGTGTGTCACCATATAGTTGGATATCTATTGCCATAATGTCTTAACGTTATACATGCGATAGCGTGAATATTGTGTTGCATAAAAAATGGTAGATTTTTTGCACTTTGAAGCTTTTTTGTCGAGGGTTAAAGTCATCATCTAGGCAGTGGCGGTGCTAGGCCATGCGTGGCCGTCGGCGAAATTAGGGTTCGCGAGGCCTCCTTTTTTCCCAGTCAAGAAAACGTTAAATTACATAAAAGCCGAATTATAGTTAAACTAATGTATGAGTAAACGAGATTTATTGCTAATCAAATGATGACAAAAATTACACAAATACAAATTAAAATAGACGAACTGAATAACTAAATTTTAAATAATTAAAAACTTTGCGAGGCCCCCTCAAGCGCGAGGCCGTCGCTGACGCCTAACGCCGCCGCTGCACCTAGGCGTACTGTGCAAGTTTGGAAAGTGGGATTCTTTCTCTCAAATGGAGATTTTCTCCATATCACTTAAAAATTACGAACTCCGTCGCAAATATTTTATCTGCATATTTTCTGTGTTCGTGATTCACTTGTATTTCTGTTCCTTGATCTTTCAAAGAACTTCGTACTAAACATTAATATATTATAGTACATATTTAATGGCTCTAAATTTATCGGGTGAATCATTTCCTTTTCCGTAAATGGTGATTTATTTATGTAGAATAAAAAGGAAAATTTTTTGCTAATAATAGTGCCATCTAGGGATTGTAATACGGACCAAAAGTTCAATACCGGTATTCGGTATTTCTTAGAACTTAATATCGGGATACAGGTTTTAATACCGGTGTTAGAAATTTTAGAAAAAGAAAGAAATCACATGTGTTTCTTTGTTTTACTTGCCAGTTTTATTAGAGAGTGTAAATATCAAAAGAAATAGTTTGTAACTTATAATTTATAACAGTATATATAAAGAATCACAAAAAAAATAATAAATAAAGGAACATCTTATTTATTTAAATCACAAAAAAGTGCAAATATCACTATTCCGTCTGTGGTATTATTACAAATTCTTGAAACGTTCTTAATGTTTGAAAAGTGTTTTTAAAAAACATAATGCATCAATTGTGTTGTCATTAAGCCTGGAACATAATTTTGTGCAAAAATTACCAGGTGTCGAAAACGCTATTTCGGCATCTACGCTAGATGGTGATACTAGAAGCAATGCGCGATATACTTTTCCCAAGTATTTACCTCTAAAGCACATCTTCAAATGAATCGATTTCTCGTCGGATGATTTTAGATATAGCTGATTTCTGTACTGTATTTTGATTTGTTGACACATTTTTTGCTATCGCTAATTCTAATTTTTGTTCAACAGACAGTTCTTTTTCACTATTGACATTAGTGTCATCATTGTCTTCGATAATTGTATCGAATTCTTCTAAATGTAGATTGGTTTGTGGGTAAAAAATTTTAACAAAATTTACTATAAACTGGATCAAATTTTATTTGGTTAGTCTCTTTTCTTCTTAACTCTAGAACATTTTTTACATTGTACCATCATATTCTTTTCATCATATAAATAATGAAACCAAACCGAAGTATTATCAAATGATTTTTTATGTTCTTTAAAGTTATTCTTATTCATTATTATGGGTTATTATTTATGAGCATATATATATATAATGAATCTGAAAAACATTTTGAGAACCCTAAAGTATCATACAATGTGAATAACAAACTCACCAATTTAGAAAATATCGAAATATTACGCATTTCTTCACAAGTACAACCTTGGTTTCTCAGATACGAATATTAGACTACGAATCCTGTGCAAGTGCAGTATCGCACTGAGCTGTAATAGGACAGTTTTGGCCTTGGATGATTCAGATATTTTATAACCTCTTGATTGTACGATGTAACTTTGTATTCACAGTCTAATTTCGCCCGTTAGGGAGACATTTTAGTAACAGGTGTTGATGGATGAAGGAAGGCAGATCACCTTGGATATATGTCATTCCTCTTTCAACGAGAACTTAGTTAGGAGTAGTGTATTTAGTTCTTTTTGTCAGAGAAATAATTTATATGTCTATATTTTAAGTTCAGTTTAGCAGTCTTTTATCCCATTGTATCTGGCAATGAAAAAAATCAGATGATGGATTTAATGAGTTGCCTTAGAACTGTAGAACCAGCTAGAAAAAATAAAAATAAGAACAACGGAAGAAGCGGAATAAAGAGTTTAATATCTTCACCTTCTGAAATGGACGTAAAATTATTTCATTTATAATATATTTTAATCATGGTGCAATAATTACTAAAACATAAAAACGAAAATCATACTATTTTGCTATGTTGGCGATCCTTGAACATAGAGGAAACAATTTTAAAAATTTCTAGTAAATACCGAAAAATCGGTATTTAAAGTTGTGAATACCGGTATTTCTCGAAACTGTACAAATGGCTCAAAATACCGGTATTCGGTATCCCGGTACACTGGTATTGCAATCCCTTGTGCCATCATTTCAACAAATTTTTAATCACCATCTCTATTGTATCTTGTGACGAATTTTGTTGTTTTTATTTGTTTATTGGTCTTTTTGCTATCTTTGTGTTTGTTTTTGTACAAACTATATATTTTGTATTGGAGGTAACAATTTTGCATATATAGATATAACTTTTTTCTATTGCCTGTATTTTTTTTTCAAATTGGTATCTGCTTTTTTTTTTTAACCTTTGTTCTTAGTAAATTATGTAATTTTCTGAAGAAATTACATAATTGCTGTTTGAACAAATTCTGTTAAAATGTGCCTATAAATTAAAAAAATGTATGTACGCATTAAAAGCTGAGTACGGGGGTGGTTGTTTCCCGGGGCTCGGTTTGTAGCTCTGAGCCCATTTGAGTATGATCTATCCTCTTATGTAGACCGCCAACAACCCCAGTTTAGTTTTGTGAGGTGATTTAAGAAATATTCAACCTCAACGATTTTCTTTAATGTATTTAATGCCAGATTGTGGCTGTGGCAGCCTAGTGGTTATGGTCAGGAACTCGTGTCCTGGTGCCACTGAAGTCCCACCGTGTAGAGGGGCCGACGCACATTAAATCTGTCGAGGCTCAATGTCCTCTCGTTGGCGTGTTGTAGTAGTTTGGAGAGGGTCGTGCCAGCTCAGATGTCGTCTTTCACTTGATCGAGGTTCAGAATTACGCGTCCCGTCTCCAATAGCCCTCGTTGCTTTATAGTGTGACGTCATGGGCTTTCATTTTTATTAATACAGTAGAACGTCGTTTGTCCGAACGTTTATTATCCAGAGCGTCAAATATCCGGACCAAATTTTTTCGAACACTGCAATGCTCAACAGTTGTTTCGCGTGAGGCCAAAAGTGACAGGAAAACTCAAGGTGAGGGATATTTGGGGAATTTCAGTGGAATGATTTGGTAAACATCTGCGCGGAATATTAGGTCAGTTTGTTTCCAAGTGAGGGGTGTATCCGTGCTCTTTTGTTGAGTTTTGTTGATGTAGCAATCTGGATGGCTTGCGATGCAGAAGACTTTGGATTTCGAATGCTAAATGATGACGAGATTGTGACTTCCGTGCAAGAAGAATCCGACCCTTTCGACGATGAAACGGATGAAGACGAGGACAACAACAACGAAAGTAGCAAGGGTCCATCAAATGCTGACGCGTTTACTGCGTTAGAGACAGCTGTGGAATGGTACGAACAACAATCAGAGTTCTGGCCTACTCAACTACTGCTGTTCAATAGAATCAGAGATCTTGCAGCGAAAAAACGAAGGTGTACAATGGTACTGCTAAAAATAAGTGATTATTTTGCACAATAAAGGTAAAGTTGCGACATTTTGCACCTATTTGGCTTTTTCTTCAAGCACGTTTCCCGCTTGCAATGATTTTCAATATTCGTAGAGTGTTCGATTGCATATACTGCATGGATCGCCTACAGTTTTTGGTTATCCGAACGATGTCTGGTCCCAGTTGATTCGGATAAACGACGTTCTACTGTGACTTGATTATTACTTATGTATTTAAAAATGAATTCCAAACTATTGGTTGTTCGGAAAGTAATTTCGTTTTTTTTTTTTGTGGAAACGAAAGACAGTTTTCGTATAATAAACAAATTCTTTATTTTATATATTGGCCGTTCTAGTCCAACACTTTTCCCATCTTTCTGGTAGTAGCATAATTCCACGCTCATAAAATTTGGTCTTTGCTGGCAAAAAACTGATCGAGGTGGTTTTGACCTCCTCATTTGAGGTGAAGGTTTTACCGTATAAAAAATTCTGGAGTGACCGGAAAAATAACAATCCGATGGTGCCAGGTCTGGAGAATATGGTGGGTGCGGCATGGTATCCCATTCAAGCTGTAAAAGCTTTTGGCGAGTCACCAAACTTGTGTGAGGTCTCGCGTTGTCTTGGTGAAACACTACACCTTTCCTGTTGATTAGTTCTGACCTTTTCTGTTGAAGTGCATCATTCAGTTTGTCCAGCTGATGACAGTAGACTTCCGAATTAATCGTTGTGTTATCCGGTAAAAGCTAAAAAAAAACGATTCCTTTAAAATCCTACCAAACAGACAGCATCACCTTTTTTTGGTGAATATCGGCTTTGGAAATGATTTGAGCCGGTTCATCTTTTTTGTTCCATGACCTCTTGCGTTTGACGTTGTTGTATACAACCCATTTTTCGTCCCCAGTGATGATGCGCTTCAAAAACGGATCATTTTCGTGACGTTTGAGAAGCGAATCGCAGACGTCAATGCGGCGACACAGATTTCTCTCTGCGAGAAAATGGGAACCCATACATCGAGCTTCGAGGATAATCTCATGCCTTTCAAGTGGCCATAAACTGTTGAATTTGATAAATTTAACCTCAATCCGATCTCATGTGTTGTTATTCGCCGGTTCGCATCAACTAATGCCTTTATCGCGTCTTTATCAGCTTCACCCGGCCTTCCTGAACGTGGTGCATCTTCGACATCAAAATTGCCGCATCGAAATTTAGCGAACCAGTTCTGGCACTGGCGTACTGTAAACACACCTTCTCCATACACATCGGTCAATTTCTTTCTGGCTTGAACAGCATTTTTACCCTTTCTGTAGTAAAACAGTAAGATATGTCGAAAATGCTGCTTATCGCTCTCCATATTTAAAAGGGCACCAACCAAAAACTACTGCGTAGAATTAATTGGAATTTTTCACACACAAGCTTGCTATATGAGCTCTCAAAGCATATAAAATTATACGGCTTAAATGTGAAATTGGGTGCAAAAAATACAATTAAATCCTCTGTCGGAAAAAACGAAATTACTTTCCGAACAACCCTATATTTTAATAAATTTTAATTGATATATTTTATCCTTTTTAAATTATACAAATGTAATACTAAATTTTTAAAAAAAGATTTTAATAGGTGCTTTGTTTTCTCTTCCAAAAATAACTTTTATTTACTCAAGAACCATCCTCATTCCTAGAATCGCCGAGCAACTTCAGCTCTCTGTGAGCCACTCTTTCCCGCCGTCCGTTTCCCCGCATTGCATTTAGATGTACCGATAAACTTGAGTCACGTAGAATGGCGATTTACTAATTACAAATTCAAAATTTGGAGCCATTAAAAGCACGCTCGGGCGAGCGCGTGAGAAAATTCGCCGGTTCATGGTTAATCGATTGTGTTCGTTCCGATTAAAATCGTCATTGCCTCTATCGATAGTGAATATAGTCTCTCCGATCGTTAGATGCGATAGCTGAAATTAACTCTCTCTTTCTAAATCAGAGACTGAGTTAATCGAATTTATGGAGCATTAAAGTCTGTTACTTAAATGTGTTTTTCTTGCTCGAACAGCAGAATGCGCGAGTTCAGTCGAAGAAGCATTTTAATTCTTACGAAAATTGAGTATTATTAGCTGAAATATTCTAGTACGTGAGGAAAAGGAGTTTTTAAGTTGTTTGTTTTAGTAGTATTTCTTTTTGATCATTTGTCTTATTGAATTATGTACACCTGAATGAAAATGTTATGAGTTCCTACATTAGTTTTTATCTGTTGGATGCTTTTATAGGCTTGTTTTTGTAAAAAGCTAGTTTGTAATCCATATTTTAAATTCTTGAAAAGGTTATATTAAATACTTTTCAGTCTGCTTTTTGGTCTAAGCCTTACCTTTGATCTTTAGAACGTGCTGCTTTAAGTACTGCGTATTCCGTTACATTCTTGCTTGTAGATTATATAAGACTTCGTAAAACGTTAGATTTATTTAATATTATGGATTTCGTTGGTGTAATAGATCGTTTGTTATGAAAGGTTATATATTAATTGAAAATATAATTTAATGAAATATTTCGTTTTTCGAAAACTAGGAAACAGTTTATGTACATTATAAAGAAGGTACTTTTCCGTTTCGCCGGCACAAGCGGTAAAGTCGCCAAAAATGATACAACCAACGCCAAACGGAATATATTCCCGCTGGTAACCTTTTACCACCGCAATTTTCAAAACCAGTCGCGGTCTCTTCTTAACAGTAACGTCTTTTTCATAATACATCAAAAATAGATGGAAAAACCTATGATAGAGAATGAACTGATAAAAATTTTTTATGTGTATATTTGTGTTGTCGCCAACAAAGCCTGCTTGGCGAGATTTGCTCAGGTGAAACGGAAAAGTATTCTCTTATCATACTGATAATTGATTATTCTTCTTGTTTTTCGGTCAAAATTTTCAAATCTGTAGAGGTTTAATGAAATTGGTGTGGCTGCGGTTGCCCCGAAGTCCTGGTCGCAAACGTCGTGAATTGAGTGTTGTTCCATGAAGACCGACTGGCCTGAGAGATTAATGTTTTTCTAAATCTGTCGAGGCTCAAAGTCTCCACGTTGATGTGGTGTGGAAGTTTGGTTAATGGGATGCCAGCTCGGGTGTCGTAATTGTCATTTGACCGAGGTTCGTTGCCTATAGCCCTCGTACAGCATCAAAAGGGGGCGTTTATAAAAAAATCAATTCAAATTTACGAAACTTGTTAGATTTTGTGTGTATATAGGAACTACCAAATTTTATGTTGACACAATGAATTAAATAGTTCAAGTTACTGCATAATTTCTTTTTATTTTCTAAAATTATTATATCATTAATTTCAGTTGTGAACAATGAAATACACCTCAAAAAATTGTTGAAATATTTTTTATAGCAGCCTTTTTAACAATCTGTGATTTTGAGTTATATATTTAGCTTGTATTTTATATTCTGTGCTACTTCTACATTCGCAAAAAAATTTCATAATTTTGGAATTTATTTCTTTAATATGAACAGTATCATTTATTTATTTTCCCCCGGTACGACCGTTATTAATGTTTTCTCGAGAATATATAGACATTAAATATTGTATTATAAAATACAAAAATATTGAATAAGAGTTCATTTTACTAATGCTAAAATTATTACTTTTTACCCTTTCAAAATTTTCAGAAGAATCATTTTATGCTGAAATGATATAGTTAATTAGAAATATTTAAGAGCTTATATAGGATATTAGTGAAAGTTCTATATTTCAATGGGGCTAGTATATCTCGTGTATAAAAGAATTTAAACGTAAAACATTTTTTAAATAGGATAATGTCGCTAAATTGGGACATATGTATAATTAAAACAAAGCTTCCTTGTGTTACATTTTTTAGCATGTAACAGTTTTTTAAAATTTTTTGTTTATTATTGGTATTTAGCATGTATAAAAACAGTACATATTAAGTTTTTTTTTCTTTTTAAGTTTAAGTTTTGTTAACATGGATAAAACAAATGATTTATTTTTCAATCACTCTTTCTTTTATAGAAGTAATCAAAATACAAATATTTTATCTAAAACATAAAATGCATCTAACTTTACTTCTTAGCTAAAAAAGTTTTTTAAATTTGAATTCTGTAGCATTGATTGAAGTTGGCCTTAATTCAATCATTATGCTCGTTTACAGATCACTAAATAAACAAGCTTCAAGGAAAAATAAGTACATTACGAAAAGAAACATATTATACATTAGTTTAAATTTCAAATTTTCCAATATAATTAAATTTTTCTCAGTCAGTGTATCATTTTTCATATTTCAATCAAATTACCATTAAAATGTTTATCTTGTTTCTTCAGAGCACAAGTTAATTAATTTTAGAGAAAATAAAATAATAAGGATATTTTCTGCTTGCAGACATTCCCCCTCCCCTCTTTCCTCCATGAAATCTTCGGGGGGGGGGATGTGAAATGGAAAAAGTTAAAGGTGTCTTCTCTTAATGTCAAATGTCTAAGCTGATTTTGTTGCCATCTTCAGAACTGAAAAATTCGTCAGTTTTCATTAAAATTCGCAACGTTGTACTGTTTATATGATAGCGTTTTTAAAATATTTAAAAAAAAATTCATTTCGTATTACGATATAGGAGACGAAATATGAAACTCATTTTATATCAGAAAAAAGGTAAGTCAATATCGATAAAAATAAGTAATTTAATAAACTATTTTGCTGTTCTCTCTTTTTTTTCTCACTCTGTACATATATAAGAGAGTGTTTTCTATCTGTTCCATCTTCTCATCAATCCCCCCCTTACCATTCTTGGAAGACGATTTGCACTAAACCCTTCTTAGCGAATCTCTACGCAACAAAAGAAACATGCCTGCCAAATTTCAAGGCTGAAGGTCTGATAGTTTCGGAGAACTCGCGATAAGTAGGGTCGCTTTTCTATTCTGAATATACAAAGAGACAGAAGATATCATAGCTGATTGCTTATATAATGTGTAATTGTTAATAATTATCGCTCTTCTATGCAATATAAGTGCTGTTGACGATGAATCTCGCAGTTTTGAATCTCTATGAAGTATTGATATTCAAAAGCGAACCGTGCAAAATCAGGCTATAATAATAATGTGGGAGAACTTTTTTTACCTGAAAAAAATGTTTGGTTTGTGGTCCTATTCTTTAACATTACTCTGCTATAAATATCCAATTTTGCCGAATAAATTATTTACTTCTAAGTTAACATCGAATCTCAGCTTTAAGAATCAAAATAAAATGAAAGTATTGCGGTGATATTCTGTAGAAAGTTACATTTTTTATTTATACTGTTCAATGAGCTTTATAGCTTCTTTCCACACGTACGATTTCCTGTTCCCCACATTGTTCTTTCTTCTCTGCGTGATCGTATTTAACCATGTATGTCTTTCATTGAAACATGTAAGGGGAAGCTTAGGCCTATGAAGATAGATTATTCCCAGTGAAATATTAGATGTCTGTTTGGCCTACGGAAATCGAAGATATTTCTCTTTCTAGATGGAGAAAAAAAATTGGAACATTTTTTAGCTTACACACCCACCCACAAGCCAGCTAAAAGGCGGTTAAAGAAAATATTTCCCTAGCATAGGATGAGCTCAAATTTATCTGCTGTGTGTTATATACGGATATTTTGTTGCAGGCTGTCAATATAGGGACGTTACTTCCACGTCTTTTTGGTGACAAGCAATTTGTAACTCGACTTCTGTGCGTGGTATATTTCTTTAAAACGTGTAAATATTTCTTGTTTCTTTGTTTCATATTTTCTAGTATATCTTTCTCTGTGCAATTTACATTTGAGTTCTTAAAATTTCGTAAAATGCTACTAATGTGAACTGATGTATTGAAATTTATATCAGTTTTAATGCCTCACAATTTAAATAGAAGGGTAGATCCAAAACTTTTTTTCAGAATTTCAAAACCTACCTATGCGGAAAGGATATTCCCTCAGTGGCGCACACAGGGGGGATGTCCTGGGGGACCGGACACCCCCCCCCCAAAGCCCTTGAGTTTTTTTCGATTGATGATAATCCTATATATATGTATAACACAAAACTTAATTAAGTACTTGTCATTAACAATTTATTTTATTAGTTAATGCTAATTATTATTAGTACTATTCTATAATTTTTTTTTACTGTTTTTTGTAAACAAAGTCGACAAAATTGGAAGAATCAATTAGTGTTGTCTTGAGGTATGATACGAGTTGGGGGACTTTCGACAATGGACTCTCCCCCCTTGAAAAATGTTTGTGGGCTCTACTGTATTCCTTGGTATATAAGATGAAAGGGGGAGGGGGAATAAACAAGTAATATAAAAAAAAATAAGTCAATTCCTACTTACGTCAACAAAGAATATTTTTTATTTTAGTTACTTTTTGGTTACAATTTATTTAAATATGTATATACATATGACAGAATCACAATATTAAGTGACAAAATAGAAAGCAATTTTCCGTTTTCCTTTCTATATATAATGTTGGACTAGTTTTTTGGTTTGTTACTATTTATTCATTAATTAAACTTAATTATTCAAAAAATAATAAAAGCGAAATCAAATTCTCAGAAATTAGGCCATCCCAGGTGAAATTCGAACCTGCGACCTTTGGGTTAGAAGTCCAACCGCTACCCATTGTGCTACAGGGACACAACGAACGATTTTCCTTTCTATATATGTTGTTGTACTGTTATTTTTGTGTTTGTCACTATTTATTCCTTTTTTAATTTAAATAATGAATTAATATTTTTAAAAAACTGTCTTAACATCAAGTGTCATCCACTACAAGTTTAAAAAAATGTTGTTGAACTTCGAATGGATGAACAGAAAGTATTTTATTAACGATTGAAAATTTGAACAAGATATATATATATATTTATATATTTTTATAGGGAGAGAGTGAACTAATAGTAGGAGTTGAAAAATTAATTTTTAGGTTAAGGACTGCCACAAGAGGAATGAAGTCTAGGTATTTGAGCTATATTTACGGTAAAAAGTCTAAAGTAATTTTCATTAAAGAGAAGCAAGTATTTTGGTATTTTTGAACATTGATTGCGATGAGAGGATACCTACTAAATAGCTGAAAAAAACACATTGTGTGGGGGGGGACACATTTAACACAGGTATTTTTAGTATTAAATTTTTAAAAAATTTATTTTGTATGTGAAATGAAAGTACACGATAAAGCGGAAGAAAGAAAAAGGCTTGGATCGCGCTAATTGGTCAGTGCGGGGAGAGAGAGCTGAGGTTAGGAAATGTTTCGGTGTGCATTGGTACCATTCATACTCAGTACTTATTTATCAATAATCATCGTTTTTGGTAAAAAAAAAAATGTTTTCAGTCTAATATCATCTAACCAAAATTTCGTCTTTGTCCATTTTTTCAAAAATTTAAAACATTTGCCATAATGGCCCATTTTGAAATTTTCCGTCTTTTCTCTATATTTCTCACCTTTAATATTTTTCTTAGAGGTGAGTTCATTCATAATTTTGTCTCCTCCATATATAACTGCGATCTTCTATTCTTATGATATAAATCATTCACATGGATGGATGGGATCTCTTTACCTTCTCAGGCCTGTAGTCTGTATCTATGTCTGAGATCCGTTGCCTGCAACTAGTTATGATTGTCTATGTATTCATGGTTCTTTGGTTTTATAATCAGCATTGACTTATGGGTTGTTTGAAGTGTTCATTTTGGTTAGTTTGAAGTATTTTGTTTTCTCAGTGGCGTTCATTTCTTTCAGTTCCTATTCATTTTGCCCAGCCTCTAATTTTTCAAATGGTGGTGATCTGTGAAAGTGAAATGAATGCTCTTATATATAGTGAGCAGTATTTTCAATTTGTGATTAATGATGTTTCCTTCTGAAGGATGGGGTGGTTTTGAGGTGGGAAAATACAGTGCATACTTTTCTCTAGTGAAGATCTTCAGCTCAAGTCTTAAGCTCTTGTGATGTAACCACTACAGAAACCTTCAAACCTCGACTGAATAAAACAGGGTGGATTTAATTTTGTAAATGAAGAACGATGTTCTCTGTCAGGATATAAAGACATGCCTTTTCTGTGTGACTGCAGCACAAACCATAAGAGGGCTGAATGAATAACTTCCTCAGTGTGGGTTGGGTGAGGGAAACACTGTGGTATAAGAATAGATGGATATAACCCAGACAGTATTCTTTGCAGTAAGACATCAACCCATGAAGGCGTCAGATCCTTGAAAGTATTCACTTTAAAATCAGGTCTCCACTTCATTAGCCCCTCTTTAAATGAAACCATTGTGAGTGTCATTTGCCATTGATTCCCATGATTCTTTCATTTCTCATCTTATTACTATGCTGTGTGCTTTTAAAGTTCGAAAATTTCAGATCTTTTTAAATAGCCTCATTTTCAGGAATTGACCTGGATAATCTGTACTTTTCTATCAAACTACTGTTGTATTCTGGCAGCCACTCTTCACCCCATTACTGACTTCATCTTTTCACTGTGCTGCGAGAATCACTTGTTTTGATTGTAAAAATGCAAAAATGTCTTTCAAAATTGCTGCCTCTGTTAGTTTAATTAAATGTATTTTGTTTTCTTTGTTTTGTTATGTTCATGCTCTTTCTTGTAATTGTAATGTGTCTAGCAAATTAAAATATTAAAATGGAATTATAGGCTTCTCTATTTTTGCAAGGAATTCTTTATGAATGAGCAAAAGTTTAGTGCTTTCCTCAAAACTCAAGCGATGTGCCAATGAAGGCAGAAATTATTTTAGAATTGTGCTTTTAGTTGTAAAAGTCATAATTGTTTTTGCGACAATTCTTCACAAAAATATCATCATATGGCATTTCATAAGTATCCTTTCAATTTATCTTTGAATGAAGTTCAGATTACGAAAACAATCGTTTGCCTTTGATGATCGATAATTTATTATTTCAAAATTTTATATTTTAAATGTCCATTCAATGTTCTAATTTCGGAACATTTAAAAGGACCCATTCTTTCTTTTTATTTAAGTTTCATATCAGAAATGACAATCTGTAACATGAAATCAGATTGCAGCACATCTAAAACCAAAATTCTCATCATTTCAGTTCAATTTGTTTAAATGGAATGACAAGACCAAACATACCCTAAATAATTCTAGTTGCACTTCTCATGCCTCCGTTTCGCTCGTTGTTCTGAATTCGTGCCGCTTCCACTGACTATGTAGTCAGGTCACAATCTGAAGGGTTTTTAGTTCAATCACCCCCAGTCTGATCAGGCTTTCTTTGGGCAGATATTTGTCTTCAAACACGTTTCGTTCAAACTGCCAGGCCTGAGTCTCAGTACCAGTTTGGTGGTTGTTTGGTAGTCGCCGTCTGTTGCATTATTTTCTTGGCATTTGGGACATTCGGCTGGGGTGCCACTCCCGTCAGACATCACCTGAGTGCCACATACCTGGCCTGTTCTGAATCCTTTCAGGTTGTTAAACTGCGTCACTTTCAGATATTCTCATGATTGCATGCTGAACTATTTGGCCCTTACATGGTCTGGAGATTAAATGGATGTTTGAAGCGGATATTATAGTAGTATTTAGGGCCTGCTTCTCATTTCATCTCATCAGATGAATAAGCACAGAGTTTGGAAAAATATTTAGTGAAGTGTTGGAAGGCATTCAGTTTGAAAATGTCACGTGACCTTTCGAGACAAAAAGTCTTGTGAAATGATGGATTTTACATCAGCAGCTAATCTCAGAAGAGTAATCATCTTTAATCTAATGGAATGTTCTCATTCACTGTATGTTGGTTCAGCGATAAGCTTTCTGATGTTCACTGAATATTGTCAGACGTTCTTTGTTTAGAGATGGTCAATCACATATGTGTTTGGTTTTAGTTTGTAACGATAATTATCAAACTAATTTTTACTCAGTAGATACGTTTCTCGAATATATCAAAGTGCAAAATAAATGCTACATTTAGTCCCCACGATTCTCCAAAACAGGATGAAATAAATATCTTTTCGATCAGAAAACAGTATAAGAAACCTCAGGAAAAATCAGAGTTTTTAGATACGTGTTTACATTGATATACTTATCATTTGTACATTTAACACGTTTTTCTATTTAACATTAGTTTTAATTTCATATAGATTAAATTTAAAAAGTAGGAACTTACATGTTTTCAAAATGCTAAAAGCTTTGAATTAAAATAAAGCCATAATGTCATTGAAAGGTGCTGGGCGATGAAGGTGAGCAGGTTACCAGTGTGACTTTATCAACCCAGGGTGACATGGGCAACAAATGTGTGGTGATCTTCAGTGATCCACTGGGATCGAGCCATTTTCAGCAAACAGACTACTCTCAAGGTTCTAATTAAGTTAAAGTCTCATTGTATTGTAGTGGGTAAACACCATTGCGTGTGTGCAGGTGGGCAATGTGTGTGTGTGATTTCTCCTGGTCTTAGCTGTTCAGGACAATGTTTCTGGAGTGCTGTTTTTACTCTTGAGTACAGTTTTTCAATTACTGTAAAATCATTTTAATATCTCTTTGTGATTTACGTTGTTTTAATTATGATCATTTCTTTTGTTCACACTTAAATTAATATAATTTTATAATTTTGAATTAATTCAGGAGTCCTCGGCTGTTTTCACCCAAACAAATTTACTACAGTATATAAAAATGAAATATTTTAGGGTAATCTTTAGATGTTTTCAAATCATATATAATTTATAAATAAACGCAGAGATTTTGGGAGCAAGATTAAGAACTGTGGGAACAGGATTATTTTTCTGCTCATTAACTAGCACATTCATGCAGACTAAGCATATCTTTTCTGTGGTTGTATCCCAATGTGTATTAAGGAGTGTGGTCTTTCTTGTGTCTTTGCTCTGTTTGTTTGTGCACTGTTTTTCCATGGATTCTATTCGAAGAAAATATTTTTGCTGATAGCTAGACTGAATTTTTCCTTAGCCTGGTTTGAGAGTTTTTGTCACTCCTCCATCTGGGCAGGCAGACAAATATTGCCTCTATAAATGGGTGGACTCCACCTGTCCAAAGGCCAGTAAGATTTCAGTGCTGATTTCTGTTCAAATGTCCCGGAGGAAAGGAATTGACAGTCGTTTTGTTCAGTCTTCATCTCCCCTAACAAGATCCATCTGTGCGTCTTCATTTTGTTATTATCAGAAATCTTAGTGAATTCTCTACCAGTCTGTTTTGTTTGAGTTCCTCCTGAAGGGTTTTATTATTCCTTTGAATGTTACTGAATGTTCTACGATTTTGTGGGATCAATTTGTTTTGCTTCATTACCAAACTTATTTTCAATTCTTGGCTTGCTTCGAGCTTGCCAAAATTCAGTCTCGTGAATCTCAGAAATTGCAGGTGTTCACCTGTGTTAACTTAACATTTATGCAGACCAAAGCCATGTCTTTCTAGCCATGAGTTTATCTCTGTCAATGTCTATTAAATTCTGTGATCAGGCTTTCTTGTGTTTTGCTCCTGTTTTTACTCATTTTTCTTAGGGTCTATTACTAGGAAAATATTTTGTAGCTGGACTGGATTTCTTCCTTGTTTTTGAGTTTTGTCTCCTCTTCTAGGCAGTGGAGCAAACCCCTCTAAATAGAGTGAGACTCACCCACCGTCGAAAAACCCAAATCAGATTTCAGTTTCTGCTAACAGTTCATTAAATATCGGAAGGACTAGTCAGTTTCAGTTCTTCTTCCGTCCCCTGGCAGATCTTCATTTTGGGTATTATCAATCTGAGTGGAATTCTTTGATCATTTTCGTTTGGATACTCCTAGAAGGTTTATTATTCCTTTAAATGTTACCAGATATTGTACCAATTTTGTGGATCAGTTGTTCTTTAAATTATAAAACTTTGCTTCATTCTTGGCTTAACTGGCACTTAATTCAGTAATGACAGATCGAAGAGATTGCGTGAACAATGGAATAAAGATTTCAGAACTCTAGTTCTTCTTGCACATAGTAGAAGAATCTTTCAAAACTATCCTCCTTTAAAATTCAAATGTGCTATGTTTTAACATTTGTAGAATTTTGTTGTATGTATGAATCATTCAGCTATATTTTCCACCCAGTGGCTGTAACAGGAGGTA